>OMNO01014907.1:9282-21386 GCA_900303215.1 Trachyrincus scabrus | reverse complement strand
AATGGAGCATGGGAGATTGTTTGTTTAATTTGTTGTGTAAAACACATTATTAAATAGACATCTTAGGGAGAGAATGGACAAAGGGACGCATTAATCTGGAAGATGGCAGTAATGCAACATTAGGGATGTAATTTGCCTCAATATACCAGAGAACAAGAAGCAAACCTTCCTCAGCGCCAGTGAAAAGTATAATACACTTTCTCACAGTTACAGGCACAATATTCAGGCAGAAAAGGCATCCTAATCTTTGCTCTTTTATCAAAACAAAAAACAGCTCTGAATAAAAAAAACGATCAGAAATGTTTTTGAATTTTTGCATCCAAAATAGACTTGAGTCCTTTAAGCGCGCTACATTTGTGCTCTGTGCTTTCCATTTTAAAACATATGATTCTAGTTCTTGTGCTACAAATATGAGGCAAAATGCTCTGTATTATGTTGGACTTAACATGAACAACGTTTTTAGAATGAGTCAAAGCGTTAAGGGGGTATCAGCGTTCCTCAAAATGTAGACATGAAGAGAAATTTGTTTGTTGTTTGTCAAGTAGTCTCCTAGGCTACATAAAAGTAGGGAAAGTAACCAAAACTATTTTTATTGTTTGCCGCTCCCCATATCAGCTGCTTATTCCTTGATGGCGGATTAATCCTTGCAGGGATATATTTAAAAGTTACCTTTTTTTAATAACAATGCAACAAACACAATGCATACAATAATAATGTATCATAGCCCTTAGAATCTGACCAAATTTTTGCTTTCAAGTCTCCAGAGAGACTCGAGTCAGAATAAGGACAACAAAGCGGTCAAGTCTCACAGCAGGAGAGTCAAGTCCTGATTTTCACGACTCGAGTCCGAATCAAGCCAGAGTCTCAAGTCTCCAGCTCTGGTTACTATTAACGGCATGTAACTGTCAACAATTACCTACACACAGGTCTACTTTTGTGAGTTTGCTGCCATCTAAAGGTTTAAAAACAGGGTTTAACATGGTTTAAGATGACAGCAATGATACAAATAATACGATGGCACTGAAATGCAAATCACAACGACAAATAGGAAAACACAACAACAAATCAAAAAACAACGGCATATAGGAAATCATGATAAATAGGGAATCACAATGGCAAATCAGAAAACAAGGACAAATTGAAAATCAAATGAACAAAAGTGAAAACAATGATAAATCAGAAAACACAACAAAACAGAAACCACAACCACAAATCAGAAAACAACGACAAATCAGAAAACACAACGACAAATCGGAAATCACAACTGCAAATCGGAAAAATACAACGACATTAACTTCTAGCGGAAAAGGTGGGTGCCTATTGACATGGATCGTCGCTGATTGGACGTACTGTTCATCTCTTTAAGAGGAATATGGAAGTATGTGTGCACAGCACACGGGAGAAGTTTGCCTTCAGGGCTAGCCCTTTCTGCCAGAAAGCTTTATACCAGGAAGGCTTAAGGAAGTCAGGTGACGTAGTATAAAGAGCGACAAAGTACATTTAGGGAAGAGGTTGTGGTGGATGAATGGGTCAAACACAGGACTTTCACCCAGGAGACCCGGGTTCGTGTCCCGTGTTAGACCATAGTTGATGTATTATTTTCAGTTTTCAGTTGTTGTTTGGTTAGGTTTAGGCAGAAAGACCTTTCTGGTAGAAAAGGCATACTTTCATTCCTCTTAAAGAGAGGCAAAAAAAAAAGGCAGCCACCTTTTCCGGTAGGAGTTAATGTCATTGTGTTTTCCCATTTGTGGTTGTGTATTCCAATTTGTCGTTGTGTTTTCCCATTTGTCGTTGTTTTCTCTTTTGTTAATTTGATTTGCAATTTGTCGTTGTGCTTTTTGATTTGCCATTTTGATTCCCTATTTGCCATTGGGATTTGCACTTCAGGGCCCTATTTCAAGAAGCTGGATTTCCAGATTAACTGGATATGTTAAGTCAGAATTCAGGGAATGGCAGAATTTTCAGTTTCAGATACCAAGCTTAGACCAATCTCAGTTCAGTTACCATGGTGACTCATGCTGTGAGCCTAACCTGGAGCAAACCTGGTACATAGTAAACATGTTTAGACACTTAACAAGTTTCATATGAATAAACAAGCCAACAGTGAACAGGGATGCCCCCCGACAACTAATAATAATAATAATATAAAATGGAATACCCTTGTTTCTGGCCTGGAGGATGAGGCTGTCTCGCACAGTGCCCTTACAGACGTCGATGGCACAGAAGGTGCCTTGTCCGCGAGCTCGGCTCAGTATTGCAGGGTACTTTGCCTGGGGAAAGCACACAGAGTGAGCTGGTCAATTAGATATCTTAATACTACTACCACCCTTACTACTTATTACTAGCTTCTGCAAGAGCTGCCAACCTTTGAGCTATCGCAGAAAAACTCAACAAAATGGCAGTGATAAAAAAACCGGGTTAGATACAGAATGTAAAACACATCGTTTAGTCATCTAGTTGCATCAATAACACAGCATGCAAGTATGTAAATTGTTCCAATAAATAACAATTATGAAATATAAAATTACGTTGAAAATGAATTCCGGATATGAAATTCCCTTTTCCTTTAAATAATACATTTCAAAGGAAAAATTTACATATGAAATAGTATGTTTAGACTCCACTACCTGTAGCTCATACAGGCCACTTAGCAGTGCCTTCCCTGTACGGGTCACCTCAGCCAGAAGGTTCTCCTGATGAATAACGTTGAGAACCGCTGCAAGCAGTAGGTTCTTAGAGGGGTCGCCCATCCAGGTGTTGAAGATACGATACGGCTGTACATAAAAACACACCACAAAACATGATGCTTACATTTATGTATATAATGCTCAACTATATATGTGTGTGTGTGTGTGTGTGTGTGTGTGGGGCCTTGGAATTCTATATTATTAATGGGATGTAAATAATTGGCATGTTCTTGGTAAAGTGTTAGTAATTTGCTCAATTGAGAGGTAGACACACATAGAGACAGAGCAAGACAGCGAGAGAGAGCAAGAGAGCGAGAGAGAGACCTTGTCTGTCTCAAGCTCGTCCCTGTAGTAGAAGCCTCCTGTCAGCATCTTCTTGCTGAAGGAGACGATGTCGGCAGGGTCATTCGTGCCCCAGTGCTCGTGGGCCCAGAACCTGCCTGTGGCTCCTCCCCCCGTCTGGACCTCGTCCACGTGGAAGGCACAGCCATGCTGGGAACAAATCCATTGATCTCGGGTAAGAAGCCCAAGTTGTACCAAATGTAAATACCACCAAGCCCTGGTTGTCGACAATAAAATATCAGTAGTCAGTCTAATATCTAATAGGAAAGAGAAACTATAACTGGCCATGCAAATGAATGGAAGAAACAGGTTCTTATAATGAGTACCCCACCACACAGAAGCTGAATTCAGGGTTTTCATTAGACATCGATGTCCTGTTATTGGCCCTGTTAAATATCAAGATTCTAGTTTTGGAATCTAGATTGTATCGAAGGGCAGAGCCTGTCTCAGCCTGTTTACACGTAGGACCAGTTTACGAGAGATCCCTGTTTGACATGCACACAAACATACAGGTTTCAGGTTTGTACACATCCATGGTTTTCACAATCTCTGAGAATGAGACGTAGCGCCGTGGTGTACCAGTTTACTTTGCTTTAGATAATGTCGCAAATCATATTTAATAATATAATTGCTAGAATTGCTTTCTTTACCATATCTACACACTAAACAACATTTTAGAAGAGTTTTGCTTCAACTACAATGAGGCTCATCAAGACAGGATTATTTATAGGACATGCATAAAAGGCTATGGTGGATTCACTGTTGGCGCGGTGACGTCTCACACCTTGCGGGCGATATTTCTGAGGTTTTTGAAGAAGTCAGCGGAGGCGTGGTTGTCTCCTCCCTCAGCCTGGATGGGCTCGATCACGATGCCCGCTACCGGCTGGCCCTTATGTCTCCACTTGATGATCAGGTCCTCTACCTGGTGGACACACACACACACACACACACCACTTGTTTGGAAATGGACTTTCCAAGGTTCTGCAATGACTTTGCTCTTATGACAAAAACTATTGTTTTAAATATGACACCAAACCATGTTTAGCACATGCAGTCGTATAATTATTCGTAGTCAATATAAGTTGTCCAATATAATACATCTTTTATACGTTTTAGAACACATGCATGTTTCATTGTTAGGATGCATTCCACAGTCCACACATACCTCCTCCAGGCAGCGGGCCTCCTCCTGTGTGTTCTCCCTCACATGTTCCTCCAGTGGGTACTGGAGTCTTGGGAAGGGGGCAATGGGCCAATCAAATGAGGGCACATCAAGCTTGTGGATGGGTTTGGAGTGAGTAGTTGCTAGGCAACCTTAGAGACGTGGAAGCATGACAGTAATCAGGAAGTAATTTGGTTCACTTTACCCTGGCTAGGGCAGAGAGAGAGAGAGAGAGTGTGTGTGTGTGTCTATGTGTGTGTAGTAAGTAGTATTGTAACCTACCCAAGGTTCTTCCATGGAATGCCCCTGCAAAAGATAGAATGCTGAGCTCTGGACAACCTGGGGTCTGAAAATAAAGAACGATAAATAATGTGTTAGTAAATACCTACAATTCTATAGACAGCAAATAGATGAAAGTACCTTTGTAACTTCAAATCGACTTCCTTGTCTGTATAATATAGAATATATTCCTACTTCATGTACAATATGTTACAGCACACTGTTTACTTTAATTATAGCTATGTATATCTGTATGTATATGGAGGGTTTTAAGGGCCAAAACGAAATATATAAATACATAAATAATGATATAATTAAATGCTTAAATATATGAATACATAAATAATTATATAATTTAATGCTTAATAAATACATTATTATATAATAAAATGCTTAAATAAATAAATAAATAAATAATTATGTAGTTTAATGCTTAATTGTGTTGCATTTATTTGTGTATTCATTAATTAATTTATTATTATTCATTTATATATTTACACATTTATTATCACATTTATACTTATTCATTTATTCACACATTTATTTATTTATCTATTTATAATTGTATTTATTTATATATACTTTTAATTATCCATAGTGTACCTTGCTGCAGCAAAATAAATAAATGTGACCTCATCCATCAAAGTCAGGGGGCGGGTTAAAGCCTCTGATTGGTGGTTGAACTTGAATCTACTGCTTTTGCCTAATCCAAGATGGCAGCTGTATTCACGTTCATTCACCAATCAGAGGCTTTAACCGCCCCCTGACTTTTGATGGATGAAGTTGAAACATTTATTTATATATTTTATTATTAGCAAGTTACACTATGGATGAATAAATGTACATATAAATAAATCAAATTATAAATAGATAAATAAACATGTGAATAAATGTATAAATATATATATATAAATGAATAAATAAACTAAAACACAATTAAGCATTAAATTACATACTTATTTATTTATTCATTTATTTAAGCATTTAATTATATAATTATTTATATATTTAGTTTTGGCCCTTAAAATCCTCTATATATGTATACCTTACGTACATTTCTATATGCATATTTTATATATTACATACTATACATACTTTTTTCCAAAAGAAATGTATTGCCTTTGCATACTTTTTGAGTTTTATATTTATTACTTAAATGTATTCTCTCTAGTATCTTGAGCTGAGAACAATAAATAAATCAATAAATAAAGGTGTGAAGTAGTAAACATGAGCAAGACGTGGCTCGCCCACCTGGTTGATCATGCAGGAGCTGAGGTCTTCGTCAGAGGGTGTGCTGTGTCCACGCTCCTTGTTCTGCACATCACAACACACAACACACAGACACTTAAATACTACAGCATACTATATATACTAAAAAGCTAAGCTTTGTTGTGAAAATGTACAGGACTGTTTGCAGAAAGAAACACAAAAACAGTTTTGTGACTGTAAGGCAGGTCAATTTTGTCAATTTGTATTACGAAAAGATACAAATAATTGAGCCATGGAACTTTTCAAGTTGCCATTATGAAGTCGAGGACACAGCTTCTATGTACTCACCCTATACCAGATGAACATAGCTTTATAGGCGTTCTCGTTGGAGCAGGAGCCACAGGCCATGTTTTGAACACGATTCAGTCCGCTGGGAGCCACCTAATAGGACATGAGTAAGTTTGAAAAAAGAAAGGGGATGGAAGGGTGAATACATTATTGTGACAATTACATTTGATAGGTGATACATAGTTATACATACAAAGTATAGCCAGTGACGACCTATCACCTGTTTTCACCTGTTTTCACCTGTACTAATTTCACCTGTAGTAACCTGTACTCATTTGTACTAATCAGATACATTATCTCTGTAAACTGTGTTGCACCAGAGATGAGGACGTCTAGGTGATGATTTTATGTAAATAGGTAAGAGTCATTACAAAAGATCTTCATTGTGTCACAATTTATATTTCATATAAGATATATTTGATACATTTGTGACATGAAATTGTTTAGGTCTGACTGTAATAAAACACACTGTTCTTCTTTGTGTATGGTCACTAGCTGTCATTATACATCTACTCAATGCTTGTCCAATGTCAGTCTGAAACCTTTTTAACAATATGCATGTATGGGTGTGGTTGTTTTACTAACCGTAAGCAGACCTTGACTGAGTTTGTCCACAAAACTTTCAGGAGGAAGGATTCCAAGTGCCGGTCGGTTCACAAATGCACTCTATGAGGGGGAGGGGAGAGAGACATAAACACACTACCTGGGAGTAACACTACTATTCGCATTTCATCTCTTAATCACATGAAGTGGACCCCATGGATTAGAAAATATACAACACATAATATTGTTAATGCTCTCATTTGGTTATGAAGGACTTACGGCATTGTTTGGATCGGATATGACTTTCAGGAGGGCAGGATGGTTGTAGCCTGGGAGATGGATGGATAGAAAGAGAAGTCATGAGGTTAAATATGTAGCTATAATATCATTATAGACTGTACTTAATAATTATATGAATATATCAACTAGAGGTTTAGTGAGTACAGTGATCCTAAATATATATATTTTTTAACTCCATAATATTCTGCCTGACGTAAACAAAAATGAAGGAAATATTTTTTCATACATGCTGCCATTCTGCGTACTGTAAGGCCATCCATACTGATAACACCAAGGAGCAGCTAGTTGTATGTGATCAGGAATGGACACTGTGTACTCTGCATGACGATGACATGCCTTGCTGTATTGTTCGGTTTATAATTCCTTGTTGTGCTACTGGAAGGCCCTACTTGCTGAAATCAAGAGTTGGAGCCTTCAGCCTTTATGTAAAGCCCTGTATTTCCATTTTACGCAACACCAGCAGAGGGAGCTAGCCACAAATGTGTCCCAAATGAAACCATTCTTTATGGTATAGGATTTGACTTTTATACTAAAATGCTCTGTTGAATTGAATTCATCATCATCATCCTGCACAAATATTGTAAGGCAAGTCAGACATTATATATCAAATATTATTATAGTGTAGGGTTGCAAAGATACATAGACAGTGGTTTAATCAAAAGAGAGACAGATTTTGTATTTCCCATATTTTATGCACTACAACACAATTTGATGCTACAATGATGTGAAAAAAAAGACTGTCTGTGTTTGTGTGTGAAAGAGAAAGGGATTTTGCATTGCTACAATAGCTAACGTCTTGGACTTTAGCTTACATGCACACCTCTGTATGACCGGTAATAATAATAATAATAATAATAATAATAATAGCAGCACTAAAGTATATAATCTTGTCAGTTGATAAAAAAGATTCAAGGCTACTGTAATGAGAGCATAAGAAGTAGATGGAAAACAACAATGACCTACTTACTGAAACTCATTTCAGTGTCAATGAGGATCAACCTTGTCAAACAATGTTATATTTCCACATAATTTGTCTGTTCCTCTGACCAACAGCTGTACGCCCCAGGCAGGAATTATACAAATGTTTCAGGATAAAAAAATAAAGAAATAGAGAGCAGCCACATGAATGTGCTAGTTCTCATTTGAAAGGTTCAAATGCTCTGATTCTGTTAGAGGTTGGTGACACAACAGACCAGGGGACACATTAGAACAATACTAAAATACATATTAAAACCATATTAAAATACATATTAGAAAGATATTAAAATACACATTAGAAAGATACTAAAATACATATTAGAAAGATACTAAAATACATATTAAGAGAGATATTAAAAGATATATTAGAAAGATATTAAAACCGTAGGTTAACCTAATCTCAGACTGGCTAGTGAATAGTGCCCCGGTGTGTCACTCAGAGTGAGGCGGTGTGTAAGCGAGTTACAAAGAACAAGAAATCACCTCCTTGCATAACCATGTTTCATAAACCACTGGTTTTACCAAGGGATTCCCAGAGAAATTGGATGAATCATCTGTGGATCTGCTGTCTGCACTTTTATCAAGTAAATAACGCAGCCCCACCAGAAGTAACTTCTGCAGGAATAATTGCTATCTACCTATTTACTGTAGAGTCAATACTGTACTCAACTGTCAATCAATGATTATCCTGCATGAACACTTTTGCTGAACATAAACATAACGTTAGCATAAACAGGAAGTATGACACAAGTGTTGGTTTTTCTATACAAAAATACACCATACAAAACAAAGGGCAATGTATAATCATTCATGAGGTTGGGTAAATGTGGGAATATCATTTGCAAATACATGTTGCAGGTGTGAGGTTTGTGTCTATGTCTGTTCTATGAGTTTCCAGTTGTTAATTACTTCCAATTATGTCATGTATCCAATTCCCTTCCCATGGCTTGTGAATGGCCATCACATGTAATCTAGTTGTGGTAGCTGCATTACAGTAAAGACCTACCACAGAGATCCATCAAAACATCTCACGTTGATATGAAGTGTAAATGTGGACACAGATCAGCGCATTGGATCTCAGTTTATAATCAGATCTTTTTTCATTATAAATTTGAACTAGGGCGCATTGGTGCCAGTAAGCCTATTGTTTATCATAATCAATCATTAAAATGCATATGGGAATATGTCATACAATGACTAACAATGAGTACAATGCAAATAGATTGCTTGCTTGCATTTTCAACACATGGAATGTAGGACTATAAAGTTTTGTTCATTAGCATAGTTTAGCAGATAGGCCCCTGATCCACACTGAAATAGCATAGGCCTATTAGAGGAGAGTTATTTTCTATTTCTGCTGCTGGTGAAAAAAAGCACACTGGGAGCACACGATGAGCCATGAATATCGAGCCTAATGATTATTTAATACAGAGTTTGATTTCCTTTTCATTCAAATGTGCTGTAAACACAGAAGGAATGAAGGTAATAATGGCGCTCATAATTAGCATTAGCATTTAAAGCTAATGTAAACAAATCCAATGCAGATATGGCCCTCTCACTAGAAGGTTAATGTTGGGAGTTGTGTCATGTATTAACTATGTATTTCCTCATCTAACCTTGTGTGCTGGTAAATTTCCAAAATGTTCTTGGACAGTTTCACCTCTTAGTCGTCTGTTAAGCTGTGGAAAACAACTGTCCTAGCTTCATGGACAGATGTTTTCCATAGCTTAAGAACTGAGAGTAAACCTGATAGGCCTCACAAGGCTAACAGATGAGAGGGCGGTGAAACTGTCCTAGCACATTTTGGAACTAACTTTAAGCAAAGAGTCACATACACAGCAGAGTGGAAATTTAGCACACAAGGTTAGATGAGGAAAATACATAGTTAATACATGACAACTCCCAACAGTAAATAACACCTTGTCTCCCTGACAGGGCATGAATAAGTCATTAAAGCCCATCTCTACCAGATGGTTATGCCTGTAGAACAACGCACATGTCCTGCAAAACTGTTAGTCGTATTCATTCTATAGCAACAACAAAGTTTGCTTTGGTTAAAGTGTAGGCATAGCATAGCGTAAGACCAAGACAGAAATATGATTTCCAATAACCAATAACAATATAATATGATTATATTAAGCCTAAACGAGGTCAGGTTAGGTAACACTTAAGAATAGGCTCTAACTTATTCTCAAGCAGGTCATGACTTGCCTGCTAGTAGGCAGAATGGTCTTAGACTCACCAATGGGGATAGAGGAGATCTGAGTGTTAGGACTCACCAATAGGGATGGAGGAGACCTCAGTGTTAGGACTCACCAATAGGGATGGAGGCGATCTGAGTGTAGACGTCTAGCATGCGGTTGCCGTCTACATCAACTAGGTAGTTGCCCCGGCTCTCCTCGTAGTTGCAAAAGAAGTTGATGGCGGAGGCATTCTGAGAACGGCATTTTGGCCATTTTTACATTAGCACCAAATACACTGTAGATATGGCCACTTCTGGTCATTTGTGTAATACATTTAAATATTTATATTTCTGGAGATACGTTTTCCTGCACAAAAAAAAGATTATCATTTCTATATTTTCACTGGTTGGGCATAATGAAACGTCCAAGCTGTCTCCATACATCAGGCATGGCTGTTGTCTCTTCAGTACAGTAGGCACCGTCCATATGCATTAGCCCAAAGAAAGTTACACTTGATAACCATTGAACAAGCAAACACATACAGGCATCTGTGCACATCAAAACTGGACTGTTACATAACGGCTCACCGCAATCTGTGTCTCCATGACTAGAAATGAAATAAATGGAGCTGGGCAAGAGGAGTAGGGTGAAAGAAAAAAACAGACAAACAAATCAATAATAATTGTGCAGATGAAGGTCCAAGCAAGTGGAGGCATTCATTTAATTTAACACTCTAGATTTCAAAAATCTATGTACTGGAGCACATGCTTTAAGATGGAAGGAAAGGAAAAGAGAGCATTAAAACAGAATAAAAGTAGGTGAGTTGAGCTGAGTTTAAATATAACACTTTTTAATGATGATTTATATGATGAGACACGCATACACACAAACACACTCCAATAAAATTAAGGTTCACCATGCATGTGAAACTCAAAAGGCATTACGCGCACACATGCACACAAGAGTATTGGCTCTGTCTTCAGTGACCTCCTGGAGACAAAATGTCTCTCTCTCTCTCTCTCTCAACATGGCAATCATTTGTTATTTTATCCGGACAACAGAAATAATCAATGTTAATGCTAATCTTTGTTTCATCTTAGACTAGATACATTCCATTATTTATGCGTTATTATGATGTGTGGCACAGACAGTGTGAGAGAGAGAAAAGACACACGCACCAAATCACAATGGCCTCACACATGGCGTCATAGAAACCTGATGTCATGTGACACGTCATCTCTTGCAAAAAAGCAATCCCAACATACCAAGACGATAACATCTTGGATTTGCAAGGATTAGTCATTAAATACCAATATATGTATTTGAAAAGGTTGTTATGATACAGGGTTTTAAATTCTAAACAATCCAGACTTTTTAAACCTTGTCTCCCAGATTTCAAAGATCTTCATAGTGAATTCATAGCTGTCCATCTGCTGTGCACACATTGAACTAACTAATAGTGCATTGAGTTCAGAGTCCTAATACACGTACATACTCATTTGTCATTCCTCATTTAAAAATATTGATGTACTTACAAAAATCTTGAATTATTTAGTAGCCTTGTAACGCTTACCTGAATCTGTCCCAATTGTTTGGTCAGCTCCTGAAAAAGTAATGAGACAGGGGAGATGGGGGGGTCAGTGGAGTGTGCTTGAAGCACAATGTGTATGTGTGCACATGTGTGTGTGTTACCTGTGACCGGGGCCCAGGGACCGATGTCTTCATGAGGGGCCTGTCATAATCATAGTCCGCCTGGGTGTTGACTGCTGCCTTGCTCACATACCTGCAGCCTGCGGATGGGAACAGCACCGCTCAGCGCTAACATACATACAATCTTTTTGGCCCAGGACCCCGTTTTTTTGGATCCAACATTTTTTGTGACTCCAAACTCTTACATTGTTGTGCATCTGCTTCCCCATGCATCTGCTTCCCCACACATCGCTTTAACCCTATCCATCATGACGTAATATCATGATTTATGATGAATTCATGAATGAATTATTAGCCAGTCTGCTCGTAAAGAGGGGACCTTTACCCTTCAAATGTTTCAATAAAAGATGCATCGTAAAATAT
>OMNO01014906.1:0-20188 GCA_900303215.1 Trachyrincus scabrus | reverse complement strand
CACTAAGTCATCAGTGATGCATTGAGTTAAGAAGTCTGAAGTCTTAATAAGTTCTGTTGTGCTGTGATCTGTGTGTGATGCCTGAGTGACATATGTATGACGTCCTGTCGTTAAGTACGGGGGTGGGATTAGGCTGAGGGTTGCAAAAGTTTGGAAGTAAAAGAAGAGTGGTAAGACTGTCTCAGTGAGTAATCATTTCAGACACAATAGTGACCCTGTCATATCCTTGAGTCTAATCAACCAAATACCCATTGCATTGTGGGAACATCCACTCCTCAATCCAGTCCTGTGCATCCATCAGACCCAGTGGTCAGACCCAAGTCTAGAAATGTTCCTTCAATTCTGAAGAAGGCCCAGTCTAGCCCCCAAGAGGCCAAAGGTCAAAGTCTTCAGCTCCACCTCGTGGATGCAGAAAATAATTAACTCTCTTCATCAGAGCCTTCAGCTACAGCAGGCTAGGCCACCCCAGCTTTTGCCATTGCAATACCAGGTGAGCCGATAACCAGCTCACATAGTGTATTCACAACCTATTCTGCTTCAGGCCCTGCCTTTCCGAGGCCGCTTCTGCCTACCCGGCAAAATCATCAGCTGAATCATGCTCCTCTTGAACCTGTTCATACCTCCCAATCGAGAGGTTCAGATAATATGCATTACATGCCTGTCTTATAGCAGTTCCAGCAACCTTCCTCTCTCACCAATGCTCGGCACGTTTCTTCAGCTTCAGCCACTGCAGTCACAATAAGTAGTTCATGTACTGGTATCATCACATCCTGTGTCATTCCAGCCTGCTGTTACTGCTCCGAATATGTGCTTATGAACCACCCTTGTATGGAGTGCCCAACCATTCCAAACTTCATTAATGACAGCGAAAGGGACTTTGCCAACCTGAAGCTGGCCCTTACCCACAACTAAGTGAGAAATACAAATATCATGTTCTTTTGGGACACCTCAAACTCCCTGAAGCTCAGATGATTGCTCAATCCTGTCGACACGACCCAGCACCCTACACAGCTACAGTGCAGGCCCTTCAGCTACAGTATGGTAGCTCACTAGCTCAGAGTGAGATAGCTGCAATACTTACAGCACCAGATGTAAAGATTGGAGATTCCCGAGGGCTCCAGAGCTTTTCCTTGAGGGTCCACCCGTTGGTGAGCATGTCATTAGAGGGCCCAACAGGCTATGAACTATGACTCTCACATTGACCGATTACTCAACAAATTGACCTAAATATTTGAGATGGCTTTATCGAGTTCTTACAACTTCAAGGAAAACTTACTACAGCCACTTTGAATCCATATAACTTGAAGGACTTGGCCGGATGGCTACAATCAAAGGTTCAGCAGCAGAGACTCTCAAAATGGGCTTGCCTAACACTATCAAAAAGAGCAGTAGCCCAGCATCAAGCTATCCCAGCCTAAAGGTCAGGCAGCTCTCTACCACAATGCAGATCTTGGTTCTTCTTATGCTAAAAGCAGCCAGTCCGCTTAGCATGTGAATCCTCCAACAACCACGCGTAAGAAGTCTAATGTTCACTGCCTCTTCTGCCGCAGCCATGAATATTATCTTACGAGGTGCTCAAACCTTAAAGCTCAAACCAGAGGGAAAAATGCTGGAGTGGATAAAAGGGGAGAACCGGTGTTGGAAATGTGGCCGTACCTCACACTCAGCAGCTGACTGTACGCTAAAGAAACCCTGCCCCGAATGTGGAGAGTGACTGCATTCTGTAGCCAGGAAGAACTATTCAGCTGACACTGCACTGTCACACAGCAGAGTCTACTTCTCACATGCCAGCTTCTCAGATCAGGTGCTACTAAAGTTGATTCCAATACTGCTGTGGAATGGGAACTTGTCTCTCAAAACATATGCCATACTGGATGCCGGAGCAGTCCGAACCATGATTTTACTATTCTATTCCCTGATGCTACACTCTACTACTACACCGCAGATAAATCCAGTATTCCAGATCAAGCCCTATATTCCAGCTCAAGACCTACATATATTTTGCGACACTTCTGAAAGGGTGTATGGAGTTGCTTATCTGCTCAGTGAGTATGATGGTGAATGCCATTCAAGCTTTGTTATGGCTAGATCCAAAGTTGCCCCCAAAAAGCAACTATCCATGCCATGCCTAGAGCTATGTGGGGCCCTAGCTGGAGCTCAATTAGCTCAACTACTTCAAAGGGAGTTGACTTTGAATCTTCGACACCACACCTTAGGGACTGATTCAATCACAATTCTTGAGTGGCTTTAGTCCAAATCATGCTGTTTCAAGGTGTTTGTGGGAACAAGAGTGGCAGAAATTCAGGAACTTACTAACCCCAACTCGATACAACATGGATTCATTCAAAAATTCTGCTGATGATCTAATGAGAGGCAAAACTCTGGTTGAACTCTCTAAGTACAGTAAGTGAAGCAACGGTTCACACTTCCTTCAGTCCCCTGATACATGGTCTGTAAGACTCAATTCCTCAGCCCAGCAAGACCTTACTGAGTTTCGAAACCTAACCTTCTGTGGTCTGACTGTTAAACAACAGACTTACTTACCTGACCCAGCTCAGCACACTTCCTGGAAGGATCTTGTAGAGGCAACATACAAAACCCTTAAAATGGTTGACTTAAACGGTACCTCATCAGTACCAATTTACAGTGATGCCGCGGTCAGTCTCTTGAAACCATGTCAGGCTGATAGTTCCCCCACTGAGGTAATGGAGCGTTACGATACACTTCATCTGATGTGGCTAACTTGGACCCCATCACTCCCAACACGCTACTCATGGGGCAGCGCGACGCTTCCTGGCCTCAAGTTGCTTATGCACCAGACTCCATGGGGCGGCTTAGGTGGCGCCAGAGAAAAATTTTGGCCGATCAGTTTTGGACCTATTTCATCTATCTGCCATCTCTACAATCACGGCAGAAACGGAAATAGCCGTCAGAGAACCTGAAGTTGGATATGGTCATTCTCATAATGGATCCTCAACTGAGGGCCCAATGGCCAGTGGGAAAAATCTTTAAATTACATCCAAGTCCCGATGGTCTTGTATGATCAGCTGCTTTGAAGGCTCGTAGCTTGGCGAGTTTTGGTCCCAGAGTGATGTGGTTCATGCTGTCGGAATCAACGGAGTCTCACCTTTCATATATTATGTGGTAAGTGTTTATTGCATAAAGGGAAAGAGGTCGCCATTAAAAGGTAGGACATCGTTTCCGGTTGTAACTAAAAGGTTAAGTTTGTTTTTGGTGCTTTGAAGGCTCATAGCTCGGCGAGTTTTGGTCGAGGGGAAGGAGCTATCCATTGATAAGTAGGACATCATTTCCAGTTGTTTGATGCTCGGAATCTCACCTTTCATATGGTATCTGGCCAGTGTTGATTGCATTTGTTTTTGATGCTCTTTGAAGGCTCATAGCTCAGCGAGTTTTGGTCGCAGAGTTGTGCGGGTTGTGCTGGAATTCCAAATCAAACCTACGCTAGACCAGTGGCCCGCTTGATAACTCTGCCGGACTTACCACCATGACTAGGACAGCACCCACAGGAACACTTTCCGTGTTCTGTGCGGCTGTTGTGGATTTCTTCTGTGCTGCTAAGGACTGCCCCTTGAGGGATTAGAGACAATTGATCTCTTACATAACCCTCCTGATTGAGGTAAGTGACTCCAGGAGGGAAGAGCTACATAAGGATTTTTCCACTACAGCAGACAGACCTGGCATTCAGGTGTCTCCAGTCCTGCCTCCCTCATGCGTTACTGACAATATGAGTTTCCTTTTTAACAGTTTCTTATTTGATGCTTGTGACCATATGTTTGATTACATTTCTACCTGATTTATGGATAGCTTGATTTACTGTATTGATTATTGATTTATGCATTTGTTTCTTTGATTATATGTTTCTTTGATTATACTGCAGAAAACCATGAGTTGAATGGAGGCAATAAATGGACAACTGAATGCATTTCCCTGTCAAGAACCCTTTTATTTTAGGCTCTTGAGGGGCCAACTGTTCCTACAGCTACACCAGCACATGCATTAGAGAACTACCCATGTTATAATTTAAAGTACTTCCTGTGCGTTTGTTTTCACTAGAGCTGTGTGTTACTGCTCAATCATCCATATCCCAAGGGTACATACTAAGCTAGGGATGCACAATAATACGATAATACGATAACCGATAATTACCTGCTTCTCATGGCCGATAACCGATAAGATAACGGATAAGTTATTAACCTGTAGTTTGTGACTAACCAACTGGCAGGACTAATAATTATAAACACAAGTACCATAATTTAGATTTTATCATTCATTTGGGCCATCTCTAGAAAACTTCCAGCAGTTTTCAAATTCCTGTTTAATAGGTACTACCGCGCTAGCTCTTTTGTGTGTGCGCTAGCGGCTTCGTATTGTTTTAACAAATCGGCATTGTGATGGCAAATTTTCAGGTGACTAATACAATTTGTCGTGTTAAAACTAGTAGACTTTTTCCCTCCTATTGAAACCCTAGCTGAACATGTATTGCAAATAGCAATCATGCTGTCGTCCTCTGCGACTGTGAAAAATGTCCAAATCAGCGATGACATGTTTGCTGTTTTGCTCCCTAATCTACTACACCCACACTGCGTGGCTCTACTCAGGTGCAGAAGTTTGACGTCATGAGTGCGACAACAGTGTGCAGCGCTTGTTAAGCCCTATGGTTAAGCCAATGGAATCAATATTGGCTTTGAATTATCTGCTATATTTATCGGCTATAATTTAATTAGTGGAATAAAACAATAATAAAAATCTCCCATTATCGGCCGCTAATTTATCGGAACCGATATACATCGTGCATCCCTATACTAAGCATATATTTTGTATAAATAAAACAATACATACAGTACACAACCAACACGGTTGTGTACTGTTGTATGAGTGACATAATAGATCATATCCCTCATAGATATTACCATACGCTCACAATAGTAATATAGTAATAATAAATAAAAAATTCAATGCATACATCTAAAGCAGATCCCATCACAAATAATCAATGATAAAATCTGAAGATCATAGCTGTAATATCTTGACCAAAGAATGTATGTAATGTCACACATCTCACCTAGATTCTATTTTTATAAGGCATTTATTAACGATAGATAGCGATTAAAAAAATTACAGTTGTTAGGGAACAAACAATGTGGCTCCCAGGGATTCGCTATTGGACTTTACTGTAGATCCCTAATTCAGACTGTAAAACAAAAAACTATGTGTTCTTTAAAGACTCGACTCAGCAATAATAAATGTTGAGCGCTCTTCAATGGGCGGGGTGGGGTTCTTGTGTTCGCCATACTCCACAATGGGGTAGGTCACTGCTGTGAGCAGCAGGACAGAGAGTAGGATGTACAGTTTGGTCTCTAGGCAGATGAAAGTGCTGTAGGCAAAGGCAATGACAAATCCCAGAGACTCCCACATGCGGTAGTTGGCAAATGCTGCCTCCTTGGCCCTGGGGAAGAGGATTCCGTAGAGGGCTGAAGGGAAGACAAGCAAAACACAGGAGTTGTCACCTGAAGTTCCAAATAGCGTAGTTTATATTCCAGCATATACATAAGTATGTTAATAATTACAGCATGACATCAACGCTAAACTACGTAAAACTATACATCATGATAACCTTATACACAGCAATATAATATAGAAAATAAAATAAAAATACTAGAACATACAAAAAAAATAAAATACAAATATTAGTCCAAGTACGTATATATATGAATTAAAACGTATTTACCACAGACAAGGAATGGTAAGTTATCTAGCAGCATGGGGTGGATAATAGCAGAATATAAAAATAATATAGAAAATATTTAACAGTTAGTAGGCAGTCACAGGCTGTTCAAGAGCCTGATGGCCTGCAGGTAGAAACTGTCCCTTCAGTCTGGACGTGTGGAGACAGATGCTCTGATACTGCCTGCCAGACAGCAGCAGAGTAAATGGTTCATGTGCTGAGTCTTTGATAATCCCCTGAGCTTTCTTCAGGCCATGAGTGGTAAATATCCTGCAGGGCAGGGAGCTCTCTGCCAAAGGTTTTTCCCGCAGTTTTCACAGCGGTCCTGGGCGGAGCATCTACCACACCACACTGTGATGCAGCCAGTTAGAATGCTCTCGATCATGCATCTGTAGAAGTGTGACATGATTACAGGGTCCATGGCAAACTTCCTCAGCCTCCTCAGAAATTAGAGGCATTGTCGGGCAGTACGGACCACCTTGTCTGTGTGGGCAGACCAAGTGAGTTGATGTGATTGGGGGTATGACCATCCTCCTGTAACCTCTAATAATTTCCCTGGTCTTACTGGAGTTAAGAGAGAGGTTGTCTTCCTGGCACCACACACCTGACCTCCTCTGTGTTCCTGTGTTGGTGGTCAGTGCTAACCAACACTGTTACAAAGTAACCATAGGCGCACTAATGGCTCGGATGGTTTGCAATGTCCCAGTGATCCAGGGGGAAAACATTCGGCCCCAAGCAACCAGTGCGCCCCGTTTTCCCCAGACATGCCATTGGCATTACTAATCTGACCTTTTCTACATTCTACTATCTAAGCATCCATGGATTGAGTACTCTATTTCAAGTTGTTGTTTTTGCTGCTGCCATTTCTCTAAGGAAAGTGGGGAAGAAATACCAACAAAGAGAGGTGCACGGTATTGGAGTAAATTGTCTGAGAGGCTCACAAAGCATGGAACATCACAGGCACACTTGCATAACTTGCATGCAGCTGTGGATAAGCTACAAGCAGAGTGAAACATCTGGATCTATGGTAGCCAAACTGTCCCACAGCCACCAGACTGCGGTGGAAAAAAACAGAGTACCTGTGCAAAGTTGTAGATGTTGTCAAACTGCTCTCTGGACTTGTTTTCTGGACTGGTTATGGGATTAAAACAGTCTCAATAATATTCACAAACAGTTAGTTACATAACTCCTAAAACACAAAATATACTTGTGAATCTCCACCTATTTGTGTGGATTCTTTTGAGACTGTTTTACTATGCTGTTTCACACAAAATCCACAAATGCAGGGAGCATGTGACTTGTAAAATGTCACATGACTGATGTCTCGTAAAATGCAATGCATGAGTGATATGTAACCCATCATTTAAATAAATGTAAACTGACTTGAAAATATGTGTCAACATTTGTAATTAAATGCCTCTAATTTACAACTCATATATCAAATACTACAAATATTACTTGTCATGTAATTATGGTTCTGAATTACTTTTCATAATAAATAAAGTGTGAATAAAAAGCATCTCCATGATAAAAACTACATTATCAAAAAAAGTAATGAGAGGACATACTCCTCCATGGTAGCAGCTAGTTAGCTAGCAATGCTGCTGCTGCCCCTTCACTTCACAAGCAGGCAACAGCACGGTAAAATAGTCCCAAAAGATTTTACAGAAATAGGTGGAGATTCACAAATATATTTCCATTGAAAAATGCTACGTTGATGTACAAATGATGATATACGAGTGGTAAATTAGAGGCACAGATACAGAATTAAAGATACAAATCACTGCATTTATTTGTGCATTGTGAGGCACAGATACAGATTTACAGATACAAATCACTTTGTGCATTGTGTTTTTTTACGAGTTACGTAACTTGACATTTGTTTGTGAATACTATTGAGACTGTTTTAATCCCATATTAGACTACCTTTCCATGGACACTGTGAAGTTCGAAAGCAAGAAGTAACTTTTGGACTATATGTGATAACCCTAACCCTAACCCTTCCTCTCTAAGTATAATCCAGCTTTTCATAAAATGTAGGGTAAGTCCTTCAACTGTACTAGTTCAGACTTTCAAAATGAGATAATTGTGTGCAGATAAATGTGTGCAGATCTTGTTCGAGAGGAAATAGCAATAGCCAATGCAGTACGTGCAACTGCGTTGGCGTTTTTTTCACTGTTATTGCGGAGGAGGCGAAATCATCAAAGTGTGATCAACTGTCTGTTTGCATCAGATACACAAAGAAGCTACAGTTTAAGGAGCAAATAATTTGCTTCCTTGACTGCTCTGCTTCCCGCGATGCTGCTAGGATTGTTAGGGGTATCAAGAAGGGGTTGGAGTCATGTGGACTGCAGGACGTTCCACAGTCGTATGATGGGGCCTCAGTTATCTTGGGGCATTTAACTGGTGTGCAGCAGCGTATCAAGGAGGATTATCCCTTTCAAATCTACGTATACTGTATGGCCCATACAGTGTACTCCATGTTTTCAGAACCAAGCAACCATCACAGGTTGTTGTTAATGCAGAAAGCACTGGCGATGAAGCCCAAGGAAATTGTGCAGCCCAGTGAGATGCATTGGGCGTGCAAATGGTGATGTCTTTGTATGCTGTTTAATCACAGTATGTTGCTGTCACACACTGTCTGAAGGAGATGCAAGATGAAGGAGAGAAGTGGTCAGTGGAGGCAACTGGGTTCTATCAGCACATGACCACCCCACGAATCATCACCGGTCTCATTATCCTTGAGGACCTACTGCGAGTTGTGCATGTTGTACACAAGAAATTACAGTCCACAAACAAAACACTTGCAGATGCAGCCTCAACGAGCCCACTTCCAGCTGTGCAGAGGGAGGAAGTTTGGGATGGCATATGGAGCCAGATCAAACAGTTTTGTGATGATGTGTCTAGAAAGCGACTCAACCAGCTCCAAGCTCCAGCTCTGTTGCATGATCAATATGTAGAGGGGGCCACACTTGGGCAGCAAGATGGAGGTAATGGGGAGATAGACGGAAGATCTGAGGCTCACACCTTCTACCATCACGATATCTCCCTGTGCTGGACAACATGATAGCCGAGTTGGACAGATGATTTACAGATGAAGCCATGTGCCTTGCAATGGCATGTGATGCTGTGATAGAGTATGAGAAGAAAGGCATCGACCAACTTCTGAATACTTATGCAAGCCTTAAGATCCACCCACAGCTGGTGAAAGCAGAAATGGACCTCATCAGATGTACTGTCTCATCTCCCATCACCCTTCAGAAGCTTCAAGAAGAAGTGAGCAAGGACAGCTACCCAAACTTTTTTCCCACTACTCTAGCTGGCACTGATGCTACCAATTGGATCAGCAACATTGGAGAGAAGTTTCTCTGCTATGAGTTGGATTAGAAACTGGCTGAGATCTACATTGGCCCAGGAAAGATTGTTTGAAAACTGTCACTTTAGAAGATAATGGACATCTATGCCAGCCGGAAAAAGAGGCTTCTGTTGCACTAGGTAAGCCATTCATTGTATAAAATTCTCAGGCAGTAATATTAATCTAAATGTATGCTTATGTGCTCAAGTTAATTTAAGTGTGACAATAACAAGTTTGTGTGTCCTGTCTTTGCCTCCGTAATGTTATGCTTATGCGTGAGCTATATATGCATGTGAGCTATATTTATTTATTTAATGTGTGCAATATTAGAGAGAAAATTATTAATTTTGGCAGACTATTGTTTTGCCTTGTCATTTTTCTTTATTTTAGATTGTGTGGACTGGAGCTTCAAAGACGGCAGGGAGATGCCCATGGATATTTCTTATTCAAATTCGTGGGACTGTCTCAACTTTACACAGACATGGCCTTGGTGGCTACCTAGCCTACTTTTAGCCTATCTCTTTTGAGTTAATACACTTCTGAAATAGACCTGATGATAGAATCTACCAGATAAATGCTTTGCAAAGACTCTAAACCGATGAAATAGAGAAATGAAATAGCCTTTGTCTTTGTGCCCAGATGTTATGACCTTTTGTTTCAGTTGTAGGATTTCTGGAGATGGCTACAGGCCTAATGTTATTTAGGCTGATGCACTTATTTGCTTGTTTACTAAATGACATTGCACTTTTTAAATTAGATTTGATCTAATATCGAATTGGTCATTGTGTCTAATATATGCATTTATGTGTAATAAGTTCATATTCGACAGCAACATTTAAAATGTACTTTGATCTGACATGCTTAAGAAAGATTTGCAACACAATGTCGAAAAGCTAATAGGCCTGCTAAAGATTCCCAACCGCTGCTGAAGTTAATTTAAACTATGTGTACCATTTTAAGGTAATACAAAGGGCAGTGTAGCATCAACTACGCTTGACATCACGTCTGTAATGTTTCCTGAGTGTATCAATTTGTATTATAACAGTTTTTAATAATAATCACAAAAAAAATGTATGTTATATATTATTATATATTTTTAACAAATCTGATGCCATAATTAATGTTATATAGCCTAATGTTTTTTTGAAGAACAAGTGTCCTGCACCTTGATTGACATTGCAATTTAGTTGCCAGCAACTGTTTACCTCTTATCTTCCTGTATTTGTTCATATCGCAATATATATCAAAGAACAAAAGTATTGCAATGTCATTTTTTTCCAATATCGTGGAGCCCTAGTCAATTGCCCAATCACATGGCCGAACGCGTGCCACACCACAGGCATCGCGTTTGGTGGGGCCGGCCAGAAATCCTTTGCCCCACGCGATATCACGTCCAATATAAAAGTGAATGGGAGGCGTTTCCAATCGCGAGGCATTGCGTCTGGTGGGGCCGGGCCCTGAGACGCATTAACGCGTTCGGTGTGACCTACTCCATTGTTTTCCTATAGGGAAAGCGGCGAGGCCATTTCAGGGGGGGACCTTGTGACGTGTTGCCACGGAAGGGACTCGCTTCGAAATTGAAATAATTTCAACTTTGACCCGACGTACCACATGACGTAACGTACCAACCAATAGATTTGCAGTACAGTCCAAAAAGGCAATGTTTTAAGCTGTGGGTGATTTAGTGTGTTTTAAACTTGCTGTGCTCGAGAACACACTGCCCGACCTAGCGACGCGCACGGTGTCCCACTACGCCTCAAGTGAATGCACCAGACGCCCCGGGGTAGGTCTATCAACGAGCCTGCAAGGGTCATCTCTGGAGAAACACTAATAGCTGGGATCTGTATCTGGTTTACTGCCAGGTTTGGTTTTTGCGGTTTGTGCAAGTTCGGTTTCTTTGGAAATTCTCGCAATATACTCATTGGGCATATTAGTCAGGATATTAAAATGCACCTGCTGGTATCCTTATTATAAATTTTTCCGTAAACGAAGCCCCATTTCTTTTTGTGAACCCCCAAGTTCAAACTGTGCCTATGAAAGTAACACGTTATTTTAATCTGAATACTGTTTTTGGTAACTAATAACTGCAACATGCATGTTTTTAAGTCTAATAATTGGACTTGTACTTAACTAGTTACTTTTAATGGCAGTATTACAACGTTGTACTTTGTACACAACTTTGTTGTGATCATAGTGTCCCAAGCTTTTTTGAAAAACCGGAAGTCCCATGAAAAGCCATTTGATGGGACATTCTGGAGAATGAAAATAGCCATATTTTGAACCCCAGAATGTATTTCAAAGCTGTTTTTTTCACTTGTTAGGGAACTTGAGACCATTAAAATATCAAAAATCAGTGGAATTTTCCTTTAAGTTAAGCAGTGAACACATGAGCTTTCAGCCTCAGCTTTGCCAATGTTTTCCTATGGAGTTGAGCATTGAAGCCCAACCTGGCATTGGGTTGGACAGCTTGTATTTTCCACATTGCCGCTGCGCAAATAACTTTCCCCAACACTGTTGACAGACTAAACATTCCTTGTATGTGCAAACTTACATAGCAATAAAGCTCTTTCTTATTCTGAAAATAAAAGATTATAACCTAAGTGTAACCGCTTGAGAGATTTTAGACTACCGTTTGTTTGAGTTTGCCAAATGGCATCTGCCAGGCCCCAAAGAGCTGGGAACACGAAGAACACAGGCATCTGATTGGGATGTGGTCTCCAGAACAACAGAGCCAGAATACAGGAGAGGTTTGTCAGGGCCGCTGCAAAATAAAATACAAAATTACATAAAATGCCTCTTTTGCAATGTTAATTAGATAGAGTAAAGAGAAATGAAGAAATTACAGAGAAGTCTGCAGAAATGTGAACATTTGCACGAACGAAATGTACATCACTTAATGATAAATAAATTAAACTCAAGTTGGTACAAAGAATGGTGCAAATAAATAAGCAAATATCCACAGATGAAATCACAAAATAAAGTAAGTCTACTTTCTACTGTTGCATATGTATAGCAATGTGCAATAGTAGACTGTGGAGTGTGTGTTGTTGGTGGTTGGTTTAAGCACCCTCACCTGGCCTGAGTCTGATTGATTAGGCTCTGGGGCTGGGTGAGGCTGCACACCTGTGGCATTGGCATTGGCCAATCAAGGCCAACAGGTTAAACCAGCCACCACCACACACACTCAGGAGGAGAGCTAACATGTTAGCACGTACATGTCCATGTAGCAGTTGACCCTGCTACCTGCCACTACAGTGTCTGTTATTGGCTCCTCCAACATCAGGACATAAGCAGATGATGATTAAACTGGTTTATTGCAGTTTGAGAATGGTTTAAGCAGGCAGAGCAGGTGGTACGTGCTGACATGTTAGCGCTCCTCCACCAACAACACACTCCACACCAATTTGACCTATTATCTTTTGAGGATCTACTGTATGAAATAGAAGTGTGAAGCTCTGAAGACCAAACATGTATTCAATAGTGAGCCCATTAAATTTGGAAAGATGCCATTATAAACAAAATGATATCATTTGTGAAACAATTTACCCAGGAAGAAAAGGGGAGCTCTGCCAGTGTACTGTGCCAGCTTTCCAAAGGCAATAGAACAGACAGAATTGGTGGCTCCAAAGCAGATCATCGTATAGCCAACAAAATGTATTCCCAAGGCACAAGTCACATAGTTCTGAAATGGACAAATAGAAACAATTGAAGTGTGAGGACAGGGCTATATATTTGAATTGAGTGAGATGGTGCTGGTTCATTGTATTGTTTTGTTACTCTTCAAAACATCAGAACTCCCAGCTACTGCCACCTCCCCTCCCTAAGATTCATGGGAAATGTCCTAACCTTGGTGTACTCGCCGGAGAGAAAGCTCTGCTCGAAGCCACTGTACATGGTGAGTGGGATGAGGATTAATAATCTCCGGTCTTTGAGCAGACTGAACGTGGCAAGGAAAGTCTGGCAGAAGGGCTCCCTGTTTCCTCTGAACTTGCTGGTCTGCTCCTGGTCAATGTTGTCCAGGAACACAGCCACAATGATCATGGCCAGCAGACCAACTCCTGCGGTGGAGCAGATGGAGATAGCAGATATAGGCCAAAACAGTGTGTCTGTAATGAGCTAACGCGCAATGATCAGTTGACTGATGAGCACTATTTAATTAATTAATTAATTATCAAATCAAATAGTTGGTGTTACCAATGTAGCATCCCACCAGTGTCCAGACAAGCTCCTGTTCTGGTTTGGGGATGGTGGTGTTGGAGGTGATTACAGTATCACACACGCTTGCTCCGCAGTACTGCAACATCTCCTCTGGGATGGCAGCTGTAATAAACAACAAACCAGGTTCACTATAAATGCATGGACTGAACAGAACATACTGTACAATTGGGCCAGACAATCTCCCCATTAAGTTTGGCTTGTAATGTTATTGGATTTCAGGTAGGTATAGAAAGTAGATCATACAGATCAAATGTTTTTGTGCACACAAACTAAAAGCAAAGGCCAAGGATCATTCTTGTGATGGCAATCTTTAACTTTCATAGTAATTTAACCCTGCCTAACCCCTTATCTATACATGGACCTTTGCTCTATGTGTGTCTGTGTGTACCAGTAAAATTAACACTAACTTAAATTGGAAGCCTGTCCAAAGATCAGCGACGACATGAGGTTGCCCCAGACAGCAGAAGACTGGAAGATGAAGAAGAAGATGCCAAAGTATGTGTTGATGACATCTGAGCCCTTCTTGCCATCAGTGGAAGCCTGTAGGTTCCCAGAGATGGTCAGGTAAGTGCACTTAGCTGACCACAGCGGGGAGCCCCCCAAACCCAGGATTGCAGACGTGGGGATGAGAGTATACCTATAAATAAATAATATTGTTTGACATACAGCTACAACAAGAATGATCTATTGATTGTGTTTGCCATTTTAAGAGACATGGGTGCATACATATTTAAGTCTAAGTATACACATGCCAACTTAGAATTGAATGTGTAAGGGATTTGTTCTGAATTATTCTCTTCTCGGGCAATTGCCTGAAAAGGGACCTTTTTTGACAAATATGTTTATTTTTGGCATAGGCATGCAAAATAAACATCATGTATGTGCAAGTAGTCCATTATTCAGCGTAAACAAAACAAACATCATATATGTGCAAGTATGGCAAATTATGACAATTAGTGGAGAATACAAAAAACAAACAAAAAAAGATAGTAATATCTGCTATTGGTCACCGCCTTCTGGGAGAATATCCAAATTGTTTATATAGTCCAAGATGGGCCTCCATATGATATTTAAAGTCTAGAATCTCATCTTTTCCAGTTTGATACATTGCAACATTTCCTTCAACCAACTGTCATATTTGGGGGAAGAGACTGCTTCTACTTTAGAAGGATAAAACGTCATGCTAATAAGGTGACAAATGCTAAATCTTTGTTTTCATTAGTGTGCAAATTCTGGGAGAACGGACAATCCTAAAAGGGCAGAAAGAATTTCCTTTTGTGAGTCAATTCATTGTGTATTTCAAAATTGTGTTTGAGTCCACCAATCCAGTTAAAGACAATATTGTAAATCTGCTTCTGGTTTGCAGTACCTATACCTATATGATCTATGATATGATCTATATGTGATTATTTGATTTACAAATCACATTGTGGGATTATTTACCATCCAGGATAGAGGTTTCCAAAAGAGTAGGACACATAGCAGGCCATGCTGACCACAATGGTCCATTTACAACCCAGGTTCTTGATCATGATGGGGGGCAGGAACATGGATGAGATGATGATAGAGGCATAGATGACGCTCAGTGAGGCCACCCCCATCCCATCCTCTGCATTCAGGCTACTCTGGAGAAAGGAGAGGGTGGCAAGAGATTGCGGCTTGTAAGTTAAACACACAATGCTGTATTTTCGTAACCTTTCGATGGAGCACATGGAAAGGGTGCTCCAAATGAGCGTTATTGGCAAGAGAGGGGGGGACTTTGAAGGGAGCAATATTGATTTGTCAAAAAACTTCTGAATTTTCCTTGTCTTTTTCTTGTCATGTTCTTATTCTTCTCACTCCGGGGACTGTTCACTGGTGTACACAGCTTATAGGAAGTAAGAGAACAGAAATTGCATTTCAGTAGCGTTATCCACGCTACAATTCATGACCCTCTCAGCCAAAATTACTAAATTATTTTATAAAGAAATTATTTTTAAATGATGTCTTATATGAGCTTCAACATAGCAATCTATCCCATTTTGTCACTAACACACACTGTTACTAAAATAAGAATTGAGTTAAAACAGGTGTAAAATCCTATATTTTTGCTAGTCTCTGCCAACCAGTTTGTTAACGTTCTACTCTTTTCCAGACTGTGTTCTTTTCGTGACGTACAACGAAGGGACACCGACGCCAAGGTGTGTGTGGATCTGTGGAGCTCCGTCTGGGCAGCAGTTGATGTTGATGGCCACGTCTGAGAGAGGGTTAAGCTTCTCAGGCACTTATAGAGACAGAGTGCAACACATCATATGCTGAAAACCACACCCACGGAGGGGAAAACAATCGGCGCCACAATATGCAACCAAGGGCTGAAACGCTATCAAAATTCCTTTGGCAGATTTAAGCATGTAAAAGGATTATTTTAGCACCCTATGTCTACCAGAGAGGAAAAGGTATATTGACAAACTCAATATTGTCGGTCTATCTCAGTGTCCCTTCTTCTTACCAGGTAAGATTATAATTTAACCTAACAAAGATTAAAAACAGGCCTTGCATAGCTTAGTTAGCTTCAACCTCTACAGTGTGCCAAATTAGCCACAGTTTTCCCATTCTTCCTGCTGATGCCTCGCGTTCTTAAAGGCTCAGTTTTTCGGTTCGACATCTTATAAAAACATAGTTCTGGGTTCTTTAGTGCATCCCACCATACAGCAGCTTTTAGGAATTTTTCTGTTGTTTGCTAACAGACCGAAATGACAAGGAGGCACCTTCACGCTATACAAAGTCAATGGAGAGCAATGGAATTTTTTCCCCTCCGGTGTGGGCGGGACCTATTTGCACCTGCATCTGTGTGTGTGTGGCGCATTTCATACACAACATCGCTCATTATAGTGTTCATACACAATGACGGTACTAGCTTAAATAAGAAGTATCACAAAGTTTCCATTGGTCGTAACCATGGGGCTAACACCTCCCCCCTCCTTCGTAGAACTCTCAGCCAAAACCCATTTTTTAAAATCTCATTGTGTTCGAATTCGAGCTGAAACGGGGTTCACTAACAAAAGTGATGGCTTGTGAATAAGTTCCACATTCTTTTGAGCAAAGGTGGAATATTTTCATAGTGCAGGTTCAAATAAATGATTCATGCATGTATAATAATTGTCATGATTCAACTTGTGTTTTATAAATGATTTGTTTCTGTAGTGAATGAGCTATCTAAAGTGAATGAATGCTATCTAAAGTGACAATAAATACCAGTCTATAAAAGCTTACCAATTCAGGGCTACTTTAACAGAACATCACATGTATGTATGTGATGATGTATGTCTGAGTTGTGGAAACTAAAATGTACAATACATTGTCATTGCATTGTGGTTTCTTTCTTTCCTGCTATCCTGATATATCTTATTTCTCATTATATTCCAGTATTTATTGCAAAAGTAACCATTAAACATTACAATGACTTATGTATGTGTTCATAAAGAAGTGTATGTAGGTCTAAAAACGCCAAGATGATCATTGTCAAGCTTACCTGCAGACTCTGCAGTCCGCCATATGCTGTGAACAGGGACAGGAACCCAATGGACACCACCAACACATTCTTCAAGTTACGGTTAATCATGCTGATGTAAAACCAGACTTCACGTAGAAGGAGATGCTAAAAAGACAGTAACAATAGAAAAATCAACACTATGTTCCAAACATATCCTGTTACAAAACAATGTTACACAGTAGATGTAACTCTAAGAGCTACATCAATGGAGGCAGCCTATCTGACTTGTGTCTGATATAGTGAACACAGCGATATTCCAGCTCAAAGTTCACTCCACAACGTGCCTTTCTAGCATCTGCCTTTTTGTTTATTCTGTCTTCATTTCAACATTCAAGTAGCCGACAAGAACAACAAGGTCTGTGGATTATCCTGAGCAACTTTGCAATTGTTTCTTAAACAAGATTAAATACATTTAATCTGGTGGACAGCTAACTTGTCTTATGCATATTTGTTTTTTACATTCTTTATTACATAATCACCTTGGGTAATTGTCAGTACTAACTTGGGTTGTCCCCAATCTACACAGAGTGGGAGGCACAGTGCAAAGGGTAATTGCATGTTTTTTTATTGTGATCAAAGATAATGATAATGAAGATGTTGGTTCAACATATTCGCTTGTAGTTGAATCCAAAAGCTATACAGAATGTTCAGTGAGGTGTAATACATAGATACTGTTATACATAGATACTGTTCTTCATTAGCCTTATCTTTGTGTTCTAGCTTAAAAACACAGTGTTCTTATTAAGCAAATTTACCATATCTGCAAGGACAGCATTTTTCGCATCAAAGGTGAAGCTGAAGGCTGTCTGATTAAGATGATGAGCTACAGTCCCTTATTTCTGGGTGGTCACATTCTGTATAAAAAACTGTTTGAGAGAAGGACAAGTAGCACTCTCAAAACTTTGTTGCAGGTTGTTTGTGCCCATTTGCAAATGTATACTAAAATACTCTGAAAGACTCTCTAATTGTTGAGATCTTTATTACGAAAATGTCCACCACCATTTGGCGTCATGAACAGGATGCTCGACCTGAAGTGGCAGAGGACTCAGAGCTGAATGAGAAAGCTCCCAATACCTCCCCTACAAAACATAATGTTAGATTAATATACAACATATATATATAGGCCTGAGGACAGAGTAGACTACGAACTGGATTCATACAGGGACTGAGACCAAAAATCCAAGCCCACGTGAAGGAGCATTGTGTGGGATGTGACACAGGAAGACTGCAGGATGTGGAGAATCATGCCATACATGCAGAGAAGTTCATGACTGAGAAAAACTGAAAGAAACCAAAAAAGCAAGAAGATATGAGCACCAGACTCCAGATGGTGCAGATACAAGCCTATAAGGATCCATACCGCGACTGGGGTCGTGGCAGAGAACGAGGCAGAGGGCGTGGAGGACGTGGACGAGGGAGAGGGCATTCTGATGGATGTTTTATCTGTGGAAAAACTGACCACTGGGCAAAGGATTATCCAGACAAAGACTGTGAGCACAGAGGAGGAGATTGACTAAGCGTGGAGCTGAGGACAAGCAGGGGCCAGTCTGGAGATGCAGAGACACGTGAGAACACAACACAACATAAACACAAATGCATGAACAAACATATACACCAGAACAGCAATTACAATTCAGGGCTGTACAGTGCAACAGTTTTGATCGCATATGCTATTAAAAATTATTCTATGCAAAGAGAAATATGTATCCACTCGCACGTGTGAGTGGGTTGCGCTGGTATCCTATCTGTAAAAATGTTCTTGTCCTGGACAAGTACCCCTCCCTTATTGGAAACGTATTTCAAAGTCTTTACTGTCTGTTCCAATGCAACTACTAAAAAACTACATTTCCTGGTAAACAAGCTGAGTGCAAATAGTTGTTCTGGTGGTCTTTTTTTTCAGTCTAACGTCCCTTTCTCTGTACATTCGCTAGTTCAGGGGTCGGCAACCTATGGCACGTGTGCCAAAGTGGGCACGTGAGGTCATTTACACTGGCACGCGGAGCAATTTTATAAGATTTTTTTATGTAATTGGTTAACTACAAACCTGCATAATGTATGTATAATAATGTATACTGGTGACCTAAACAAATAATTCGTTTTGAAATAATACTGAAATAAGTAGGCCTAATTAGTCTCAAACTACACCAGGGGTGCCCAATACGTTGATTGCAAAGGTAGAGCGGGTAGATCGCGTGACATTCCAAAAAATATATATATATATAAAATCCTTTTTTGTATTTTCCGCGAGACATCGCCGCGACGCAACGCGTCAAAACTCTCCGTATGTAAATGTCAATCTCCACTGTCTCCACTGCAAGCAGCTTTATTTACACAATTGAACCTACAGCTGTGAATCTGCGGTGTAAGCTGGGTCTTCTGCAAAGACTGCAACGAAAAGTAAATCGCGAATAGACCCCCCGTCGGCCGGTTCGCAACGGCGCTGACAATACTACTACCCCCCGTGCTGTTAAACATGTGTAGCCTGTATTATCAATTTGGCTGATCCTAAGTGTCTATTTATCTCAGATTTGATGAAGTTACTATAATGAAAATCTGCATAGGCTAAAAATTCAGCAGCATATTGCAGAGTTCTACACATGTAAAGCCACCATGTAGAGAGATATCACAGAGCCACGACTGAAATACACAGTGGAAATCTAAACGTAAAGAAAACACTTTAAAGAGAACGTAAATGTACACTAGGAAATGTCAGAGACAACAATGGCTCCTTCATTATGATGGTGGCTACCTATTCACATAGCTCTCTGTTCTTGTGGCAACATCTAATGTTGTTGGCCACAGCGTTAGAAATAAATGTGATGCTCCATTTCCTTGTAACCTGACACAAAAAGTAGTAAGGGATCCGGGAGCAACTTCATCCTTTTAATTAGTTTCTTTCCGTTTGTGACCTATGCTGGGAGGTGCTCCGAGCAAATCAGGTTTTCCCAGTGTATTGAAACAATGAAGAACCATCCGGTAGTACGAATATTTTGTGAGCCAAACAGGTTTCACATTCCAGACTGGTTCTAATTGGACAATCTATGACAATGAAGCTAAATAATGCAAATAATAAATCTAATTGGAGTCAGCCAGACACATACACTGTATACAATACCAGACATACCGGTCAATGGTATACATCAAAATAAAGAACAAAGAGCAGAGAGCAAACAGGGTTGATTTAAATGATCAAATTGGAATATGTCTTATGGTTGAATTGATTGTACGTTATCACCGACTGGATTCTGAAAAGGGTGGATTAAAGCAGCGGTCCCCAACCTTTTTATCACCGCGGACCGGTTTAATGTAGACAACGTCGTTGCGGACCGGCCAACGG
>OMNO01014905.1:20501-35474 GCA_900303215.1 Trachyrincus scabrus | reverse complement strand
GGACAGAAGACTGCAGAGATGCTTCAACACACACACACACACAGATTAATATCTTGTTCAATCTCTTTCATTGTTATCCTATGAAGGACCGTCTTCACAATGTGCACAGGCGACAAAATCATCAGACCTTTTTTCATTTTCAGTATTCTCTTGGTCACACACTCTACAGTCTCTTGGTGATTGTGACATCATGGTTGACTACACACACCATTTGTCACATGCATATTGTATTACATTATTGTAGTCTTGTACATCAGCAGGGGCATAGCCAGAATTTTAGGGCCCCATGAAGGCTCTACATATGGTGTGCAGCAGACATTTCTTTTTTGTCATTATTAAAATATATATATTTCACTTCATGTAAACATTATATTGGGGACATTTCTGCCCACAGCTGGCACTGCTGCTATACCTTTTCTTATTTTTCACCTTCACTACTCTCTCCTGTATCTGCATTTGGCTGACAGCATATTGCAAAAAGACTGCAACTTAATATAACATTGAAGTGTGTACATCTAACTCCATATACTCACAACAATTATGCTATTATGACCTAATTGTGTGTATACAGAAATTGAAACATCAAAGTTCCCCAAGTTAATTTAAATAGATTTGTTTTCCAAAAAACAATGACGAATGTTAATAACAGTAATAATAAAAGCTTATAGGCTGCCAGCCACTATGTCCTCTATTGATCACTCCACTGTAATCAGTAGGTCTGGAGCCTTCTTATATTGGATGTCTATATTAGACTATTTACAACCAAGCAGGCTTGAGGAAAACATTTATTCAATTACATTATATAGACAAACGAACCAGCCATATTAGCCAAAATGTACTTGAAAACGTGAATTATGAGCAGCGATCTGTGCGCATTTTTATGCGCAACTATTTTTTATACTATCTCTTTCATCACAAATCAAATAATTTTCATTCATTGTTTCATTTAAAATGTTAAACGAAAATAGCAATATTCATGGCCTATTGATAAATCATATATGATTTAAATTCCAGGGCCCTGTCTAGGGCCCTCTCCCTCACAGGGCCCCCTGAATTGTCAGTACCTTTCCCCCTTTACCACGCCGCTGTACGTCCGATTATGGTAAAAGACACATGCAAACAAGGTTTCATTGAAATTACTTTTATTTTATTACAATAAGGTACAGAGACATCATGCATTAAAACACCTTACCTTAGGAATAAGTGTTAAGGATGGCCGCCAAGCATTTCCTGGTTTTTATCACTTCCTGGTCCAAAGTATACTAAGTAATTTAGGGTTTGCAGAGATCCTGGGGAAATACATTCAAGTTTATTCAGTGTGTTTGAATGATATTCATTATTGGAAATTATACAAAGTAACTTGGAAATGGTGATGGCCAGTAGGAGGAGATGATTATTGAGTATGCAATTTAAACAGGTCCTGCGATTACTGGGATAGGCTGCGCAGCCAGGTGATTTGTAGACAGAAACTAAGCTAAAGTGAGTTTGAAGTGTTTCCAACTGTTTTCTGTTATTTTGCTGCATGTGGGAAATCAATGGCACTTTTAAATCAATCTTCACCTTTGAACTGGACATTTAAAGTCTGTATTCTACCACCCTCCTTGACTCTGGCTTAAGCTATCTCATAGTGATGCGTCATTGATGACACATTGATGTCTAATCCTATTCCAAAAAATGTATTTGGAAAATCCACAATGTATATTAATTATCAAAGTTTGTGCTGCCATTAAGGAACAATGTCAAGGAACTTTACAGTTGAGTGCTGATATTAAAATCTGCTGATCAAAAGGTTTATTGGAACCTATGGACCAATATGGTGATAAAGACCAGTCTACATCATTAGGTACTTTCACACGTACTCATTAGGTACGTGTGAAGGATCTTGGCATAACTTCAAGTGTATTATCTTACCGTCCTACAACCCTCATTTCCAGGACTTTAGCCAAAGTCCAACACATTCCAAGCAGGTGCACTAATAATCTTTTGACTTCTCAGTTATGTTTTGGGCTTTTAGACTCTCAATAATTTCCCATTAAAGAAATATAAAATATAAAAAAAATTAAATATCAATATGTCACAAACATTGCATACATTTTATAAAGCATGTGCCAAGAAGAAATACAGGATACAAAACATCCTCTTGAGAATCTGCCATCGTCATGCCCTTCCATATAATCACATCCCAGGTTTTAAAGGTTTTAAAATGACACACAGGGACAACAAATCTCAGCCCTCTTTGGTCTCAGCCCTCTTTGGTCTCAACCCTCGTCTCCTAGACTCTCAGTTGTCCCCGCTAGTGCGGGGGGGCCTGCTAGGCAGCGCTAGGGGCCCCCAGGGTTCAGCCACCTGCGTGACCTGGGGTGGGGCCCACTACCGCTCCTTCGACAGGAAGCACTTCCACTTCCAGGGCAGCTGCACCTACCTGCTGGCCACCTCCACCGACGGCACCTGGGCTGTCTACATCAGCACCGTCTGCGATGGCAGAGGAGACTGCAATAAGGTGAGGGAACCATTCATTAAGGAACATAAGCGCACGGATAAACAAAACTAAGTTAAGAAACTAAAAGATCAATCATACAAGATTCCAATAAGAGATGGTTGTTGTTCAAGAAAGGAAGAGAAAGGCAGAGGTCCAAGTGTGGCCAACAGCATACTCTGCGACATATGACGCAACAGTTGAATCGCCGCAGTTTTTGCTGTGGCTTCCGCCATTGGTTGAACATTTTGCTGTGGCTTCCTCCGTTGGTTGAACATTTTGCTGTGGCTTCCTCCATTGGTTGAACATTTTGCTGTGGCTTCCTCCGTTGGTTGAACATTTTGTTCAACAAGCTAAGGTGACTGTTGCTGCTCCTCGACTGAGTTAAGGCAGCTTGTTGTTAATGGATGTACTGTAGGCCTACTACATATGTATTGTCAATGTATATGTAATGTGTAAATATGTGTCAAATACATATATTTTTACCGTTACATTACATTTTTTGTAATGTTTTTCCATAATCGGGTTGCTTTTCAACTGAAACTGTGTTGTTTTTCCACTGGGTAATTTCTGTAATAGTTCTAACAAGTAACGTAGAGCAAGTGATTTCCACATTATCGGCATGTTACTGCACTACTGAACCTGTTGTAGGCTGGGACGGCTGTGACCTGTTGTTGGCTGGGACGGCTGTGGCTCTGCCTCAATGGCTTTTGCTGGCTATACGTTGTGAATGGTCGCAATTTTGGCTGTAGCTTTACCTTGGTGATTGACCAGCAACTTTTCTGTTGCTTTTAGGGCTAAAGGGCTAAAGGTTGCAACGTTTCTGTGGTGTTCTACAGTCAAGGCTAAATTATACTTCTGCGTGAAATAGTTGGAGTAGGTACAATGTGGGTCTTTGCGTTAGCGGCCTAGCCCACAAAGGCCGCCTCCGTAGCTTACGTGAAACTAAACTAACTGCACGTGGATTTTGTGTGATGTTGCAGGCTCTGCGGATGATGCTGGGTTTGGACCTGGTGTCAGTTCGCCACCGGAATCTAACCCTCAACAACGTCCCAGTCGCCCAGGGAGAACCACTCTTCCAAAATGGTTGGAAATGTGCAGTTGGAAATGTCTTGCAATGAAATCAAAACTGATTTAAATCACTGAAGATATGTTCATATTTTTCCTAATTTAGGAGTCAGTGTCCATTGGCTGGGGGACTTTGTTTTTGTGGAGAGTGGCCTTGGGGTAAGGGTGAAATTTGATTTGGACAACACTGTCTATCTGACCGTGACCGCTGAACACATGGCCACCACAAGGGGTCTCTGTGGGCTCTACAACAATAATGCTGACGGTGAGAGATGCACGGAATATTCTATTCTCCATCTTAACAATTTGGTACATACTTCTTGATTCACAATTTTTCCTTCACCAAAATATTTGAATAGCTTGCCTCAGATTTGGGCACAAAACTGCAAACGCACCGTGTTCATATATAAAAATCTCTTTCTATGTAACCCCTCCCCCCCCTCCACACACACACACACACACACACACACACACACACACACAACCACTCTGTGTTTCCAACAGACGACTTCACCACCATGGCTGGAACTCTGTCCGAGTATGCTGCAAGCTTTGGCAACTCCTGGAGGGTGCCTGACCAGCAGAATGAGGTGCTCACCTTGGCAACAGTAGAATACATTCATATTATTTCTGCTCATATGATACTTTGGAGGGAACATTATGAATGTTATTGACCTGCAGAGAATATTTAGTCTGATAAGCAAGGAGCGTTTGGACTGGCATCACTGGCATACTGGACACCCCCACAGGAGAAAACCCCCTCAGTAATACAAAGATCAAGACCTAGCTGACCCTCTGGTTACCAGCAGTCTGCTATAGCCAAGTCATATGTTTTCCCAAGGCCCGCTTCTATTCATTCCATTCATGAATTCAAAATGAATTCCAAAGCAGCATAAATATTATTATATCAATGAAGAAATCTCCCCATGGCACCGGCGTCGTCATCATCTACACGACGCACTGGGGTTCGCTGATTGGCCGACTGAATTTAGTTCGGAGCCTAGCTGCCTGTGTCGGCTGGATCCAGACTAATATCTCAATCATTTTAACGTATAACATGAAAAGTGTAATCTCTGTGCTCAGCTCATAATTTTTTTTTTTTTTACATATTTAAACAAAGATTTAACCAACGACTGTGAATATGCTTTAAGACATGTGCATTATTTCATACAAAGTGTGTCTGGTGCATTCTGTCCTCCGTCTCTCAGGACTGCAGTGACGCGGCTGAGCTGGGTCATAGCTGTGACATCACGGGAGACGCCGCCCTGCGGAGACAGGCTGAGTCTGCGTGTCATCGCCTGCTAGAAAGCCCGTTCTCCCACTGCCACCACCGGGTCAGTCCATCTTTATACTCCCACCAGAATGACTGAGTGGATGTTTCTCTTCTTAGAGCATGGGAAGAGACACAGCCTCACACTCAGGCTGTCCATTGCACGGATGCTTCCTTGTGTTTATTTGAACGCTGTCATGTTTCTTTCACTTATTCAATCGTTTGCAAGAAAAACATTTTTAAAAAACTGACTGACTTTGACGTCACCCTCCATAGTAAATAGACATACGCCCAACGTGATTATTTTTTGCGTAGTCACGTTCTGGCACCCGGCTGTCTCACTTTGTGAAGCACTTTCATAAAGTAGGTACTTAACAAGGAAGCTTCCTAAAACGGCATCGAGGTTAAAGGAAGCCTCCTCACATTTGAGACACAGCATCAGAGTGGATACACAAGCGTCTTCCAGGAGCAAGGCTTCAGGCCACAGGCATGTACCAACGAGACACCAACAGGGAGTGGGGAAAATACCACGTGAGGGAACAGTGAATCATTTTAAACAGTGGAAGAATCAACAAGAGAGGATGAGGGTGGTAAATGGTAAGGTATCTACACAGAACAAAGGTATATGAGCTGCAATAATCATCATTAAGTGGGTCGCACCAGACGAGCCACGGAGTGAGCGTCACGTAGTAGAAAGGAAGATTGTATTTGAGCCTTTTCCAAAAATGTAAAAAAGCTAGGACCAATCAGCACTCGGGGGAGGGAGTTTCAGTTCATGGCGAACAAGGAGTGCAATGAAATAGACTGATTAACGACGTTAAAAGAATTCTGCCTGGAAGGCTTTTCTCAGATTAGAATATGTTTCTGCTTTACTTCTAACCGGATTTGGCAAGAGCGAACCTAAGGCTGCGGCCTTATTGAGGCTTATTTGGAAATCAATTTCTACCTAACCAAGGCCAAACTGATATTCATTGCGAAACACAGACATAAATATCAGGATGGTCTCACAAGGCTAAAGAAATGCACTATTGCACAAAACAAATCAAATCAAACAATGAGCAAAAAGAACACCCAGACAGTTAAGATGTCAATTATTATGTGAGACTTAATAATTAAAGGTCTTACGGTTGACATATACAAATTCAGAATAAATTATTAAATATATGCAACTTCATTTAAAGGATCCGATTTGTTTCACTTTAGTCTGTGTTCTTCTTGTGTGAAGTGCTTCTTTGTGAAGTCAATCTAAACTATATCACGTTGAGGGCTACATCAAAGGGATGATTTCATCTGACTTCTTGGCAAGGCATGATAGCTAGAACTAAACAGAGGTAAATCATTTGTAGTTTCTTGGGGATAATTAGTGTGACCCTGTGGCCCATAGAGTTTCACTGTGAAACATAAATAATATTCAATCATATATTGTTGGACGGTGTCCGAATCCACCTCTTGTTTTGTCTAAAGAAAACAATAGAGCAATACATTTCTGGTTAATGAGTTTGGTTTTATGGTTACCTGCTTGACTATGATTTTGGTTTTATGGTTGCCTGCTTGACCCTTTACTATTTATAACAGGACACATGGATTTCCTGTTGAGCCCTGATCACCCCTCTCTACTTGGTAGAATGATAATGCCTGTAAATCAATAGTTAACTGATAGTGGTGTCTTATTAAGTTCATGTATTTCAATGAAAACTTTAAAGATAAGTGTTGTCTTATCTCTGTTGTTAGCTTATCTATGCATTCTACTGCCTTTTGATAATGATTGGTAGAAGTCTGCTCTAAAATATTTTAAATGTTGCATCTATCTATCCATCTGTCTGTCTCTCTGTCTGTCCGTCCATCCGTCTGTCTCTCAAATTGTCATCATCAACTGATGAGCCAAATCCCTGGTTGTGGTAGTCTTGTGGAAGTGAGATAGTCGGGTGTGCTTGTGTGCTTCCTCAGGTGGAGCCCGCGGCCTACATGGACACCTGTCTGTACCTGTACTGTAGCCTGGGCCCCAGAGAGAGGGACGGGGCGGTGTGTGACACCCTGGCCAGCTACGCCCGGGAGTGTGCACAGCAGCACATCATCACTATCTGGAGGACAGCCACCCTCTGTGGTAAAATAACGCTCCGTTCAGGACTTTGGACCCTTTTGTGCTGTTGATTGTTCCAAGCCATTGTGTCCGTCACCATGCTGCTGGTCATCATCATGTCTAATCCATCAATAAACTAAGTTCTAAGTAGCTGTTCCCTCAGAGCTTCCATACTGTATGTACATAGTGGCCTTTTCAAAATGAGTTCTACTTGACACTTGACACACATTATCCTGTCGGTCCATCTGATTTCCCCCCACCCCTCAGGCCGCGTGTGTCCCAGGGGCCAGGTGTTTTCAGACTGCGTCTCCTCCTGCCCCCCCAGCTGCATATCTCCCCAGCTCCCCGGACACGATGCTGCCCTGGGCCAGTGCCGGGAGGAGTGTGTGGGGGGTTGCGAGTGCCCCCCAGGCCTCTACCTCCACCAGGGCCTCTGCCTGGAAAGGAACGACTGCCCCTGCTTCCACAGAAGACACAGCTACCAGCCAGGGGCCTCCATACAGAAGCACTGCAATACCTGGTCAGTTTAGTGCTATTAGGTGTGTGTGTGTGTGTGTGTGTGTGTGTGTTATTGAATGATTGGTCAATAGCACAATAGGACACAATGGCATACTGCATTGCACATGTATTCAAATTCACTTTGTTGTTTACTTTGTGATTTGTCTCTGCTTTTCACCCCCCGACCACCCCTGCCAGTGTGTGTCAGGCAGGCCAGTGGCAGTGTACGGGGGAGAGGTGCGCTTCCCAGTGCATGCTGATGGGGGCACTACAGATCACCACCTTTGACAGGAAGAGGTATTCTCTTCAGGGAAGAGATTGTTCCTTCACTGCTGTGGAGGTGAGACATTGAACCAATTTCCAATGCAAATTCTTGACATTGTGAAATAGTTTTTATGTTAAATACACGTTTCTGAATATTTATCAGTAAAAGGATCTTTTGCATAATACATTTGTGTGTGTGTGTGTGTGTGTGTGTGTGTGTATGTGCTTATGTGTGTGTGTGTGTGTGTGTGCTTATGTGTGTGTGTGTGTGTGTGTGTGTGTGTGTGTGTGTGTGTGTGCACCCGCCCAGGACTTTGTGGACAGAAAGTTTGTGGTGGGCATGCGGTGTGGAGAGTGTGACACATGGGTCGGGGGAGGAAGAGGCAGGGGAGGAGGAGGAGGAGGGGGGCTGGGCTGTCTCAAGGAGATGTCAATCACGGCCCTCCGAACTACTGTCACCATCACCGACACTGGTGAGCCAGTTTGGATTAATTTTTTCATTCACTTAAACATTGTAACCTCTTAGCCCTGGTTTGTTACTTGTTAAACCTCAATCAACGATCAATTCATTGTTTTAATACAGCCTTAAAACATGGATGGCGTTGGTACTATGAATAGAATAGAATACAACTTTATTTGCCCCAAGGGGGAATTGGATGTGCACATACACAGGGTCGGCAAAAAAAGTACAAGTGCAATCAAAAACATTAAGTGTACATAGAAAACACAAAACAACCCCTATAACAACCCATTTGTGACACATAACGGATACATATGCATATTACACTGGGAATCCGTTCATATTCCTTCTCCTCATGAACAACGCTTGCCCAAATTGAACCTGCTCCCACTAAGCAGGTCCTCCTTGAAACCAATTCAGGTCAAGTCTGGGTTATTGCAGTAGCATTTTATCACAATAACGCGTTATAAAGGGCTTCAAAGGCTCCGTCCAAATTATATTGAGCGGAATCCTTGAGACACATGAGCGGGATCCGCCTACTTTGATAAGGAGTGCAATAGGTGCCTGGTAAGCAGATAGGGGATGCAGACATATGCGGAACTAAAGGCAACAGAAATGGCGGTAAAGTTCAATTCACGGTCATTTGAGTAAGATGAGTAAAATGATAGTAAAATGATAAAATAAAATATAAATATATATATAAAATTAAAGTCTAAAAAGTACCTTGGTCACATCCTATTCATACTCCTACTGTTCTGGAACATTGGTGATAGAGTCCGGTACGAGGGAAAGGGGTCATATTGTTTATATTGAATTTGAAGAAAACACATTTCATCACTGTTCTCCGTCCCTATCAGCTACTTATGAGTTAATGGAACACTTCAGTAGTGTGATAACATAGTGATTTACAGTATGACAGGTGGTATGAGATTTTGCTAATTTTGACACCCATCAGAAATTAATTAAGTATTTATGAGGAAATGAGGTATAATCAGACTGGTTGCTAGTGTCCTTTCCAAAGCAAGTGCTCGTAAGAGGAAGAGAGTGAAAGTTCCAGTTGTTTTTGAATGCATTCCTGTCCTCTTAGGCACCGTGATGCTGAACGGGCAGAGAGAAGCGTTGCCGGTGGTGACGGCAGATCTGGTGGTGTGGAGGGCCTCCTCCTCCTTCATCATGGTGCAGACATTTGGAGCCCAGCTGCTCTGGCACCTGGACGGACCCCTGGCCCTCATTACCCTGCAGCCCGGCTTCGCACACAAGGTCCACACACACACTTAAACACAGTGGCAAACACTGGGCAGAGGTTTTATACCAAAGATATACATTTTGTTCTTTTCAATACCCTGTGTCGACGGCAGGTGCGCGGCCTGTGTGGCACCCTGACGTGGAATCAGCACGACGACTTCACCACCCCTGAGGGAGATGTGGAGACCAGTGTGTCGTCGTTCGCCGCAAAGTTCGCCACGGAGCACTGCGCCCTGCCGGCAGGGGGTCCGGGGCCCCAGGACCCCTGCACCACGTACACCGAGAGGAGACACTATGCACACAGCATGTGCTCCATCATCCACAGCTCCATCTTCCAGGTCTGTGCCCTGTGGGGGTGTAGGCTGAAGGGTGTCCTGGCCCTGATTGGTTTGTTGCTCTCGAAGAAGGAATCAATTGTCTATTTGTTTGTTCGGCGACATGCGAACAATGAGAATCACAATCAACACACGGCTAGTCTGGTACACCAAGTTGTATGTTGTGTATGTATTTGTCTATACTGGTGCACTGGGATACCTAACAGGAATAGATAACTGAAACAGAGGAGTCAGTGGTAACACAGTGGTCTTCTCCCTGGGGGTCCCGGCAGGCGTGTCATGACGTGGTGGAGAGGGAGCCGTACCTGCGGCTGTGCCAGTCGGAGGTGTGCGCCTGTGACCAGCAGAGGGCGTGCCACTGTACCGTCCTCACTGCCTACGCCCGCCAATGTGCCCAGGAGGGCGTAGCCATCCCCTGGCGCAACCACACCTTCTGTCGTAAGTAGGGGCCCGCAGTGGGTTGGTTCAGGCTGCATGGAATGGTTTTAGCAGAATTTGATCAGTTCTGCCAAAAGTAGTCGTGGTGAGAAGCCTCCAATTTAACCAACATCTGGAGTAGTCAGATGTTCAACTGCCAAACTGAAATGTTCTGCCAACATTCTCTTTTGTTTTTGTCCTCTCCTCTCCTCTCCTCTCTCTCCTCTACCCCGTCCTCCACCCCCCTCTTCTACCCCCCTCTTCTATCTCTCTTATCCTCTATTGTCCTCCTCTGCTCTGCTCTCCTCTCCTCTCTCCTCCTCCTCCCTTCATTTCCTCTCCCCTCTCCTTTCCCCGTCTCCTTTCCAGCGATACAGTGTTCAGAGGGGAAGGTGTACCAGGAGTGCGGCCGTGTTTGTGGTAGCTCCTGTTGGGACCTGCGGCAGGGTTGGAGCTGTGATGAAGATGACGATGAGGATGATGGCGACAGTGGTGGTGGTGGTAAAGGTGGTAAAAGCTGTGTGCCTGGGTGTCAGTGTCCCCCAGGCCTAGCTGAGGACCACCTGGGCCAGTGCGTGCCTCTCGCCATGTGCCCCTGTGTGCAGGGAGACACGACCTACCAGCCCGGCACCGCTGTCCAGTTCAACTGCAACACCTGGTATGTGTGTCCACCTGCTCTGATGTTGAGAAGATCCAATCTCCAAAATTCAGGTCGCATTGTTTTAACCTTAAGGACAGCAGCAGCTCGGTAAAGGTAGAGCAAGTTATCTGGTGGGTTGATGGTTCTACTCTGAACTTTCCTTAACCCCTTAACAGTTCCCAAGAAGCTAAGCTACCTTGCATCGATGGCACCAGTCCTGATTGTAAGCTATGAGTGACTTCAGTGGCTAGAAAAGAGCTGCATAAGTGTGGTCTTTATTTGCCATTTGTCTAAATAATGTCTAATCATCAGTCTGCTGTGGGTGGGCATTTTCTTAGGATTCATTCTCCTTATCTTCCTTATTTCACTTGGGATATAAGCATCTGCTAAATGACTGGATGTAAATGTAAAAATGTAAATGTCTTGTGCTGTGTGCCCCATGCTGTAGACTTGTTTTTGTTGCTTTTGTGGCTAAGTCAGAGGTCAGAGGTGTAGTGGTCAAGTTCCTCCCTCCTCTCCTGAGGTGTCTGAGGTGGTACAACTGTAACTAACGTCAGACATTCTCAGTAATTCACCCTAAATCCAAACTGAATTCTAGAGCACTAGAGAAAACCATTGACTCAGGTGCCCATATTATGTATATTGCACGGTGTAAAATATCCCCCTGATATGACCAAAGAGTTCTTTGTTTTATTGTTTTAATGACTTTACAATGCTTGACCTTTGACATCTTATCTCATGTCAGTAGAATTAACATTATGCAGGTGAACTGAAACCGCATGTCACATTTTCTGCAGCAATGCTGTATGCTGTGTATTCATGTCATGGTATTGACATGAATAAAACATTTATATCATATTTCACCACATACCAGGCAGAAGCACTTCAGGCATACTCCAGATCAGTCCCCTAACAAATCATCACACAAGCTGCAGGTGTATTTCACAGAGGTTGAGGCCAAACATGAGTCTACATGTTGTATCACGGTGGAGAGTTTTAGTTTTATTTGCAGGCTGCGGCCCCATCACAGAAAATGTGTTTAACTTAAACTTAAACTGCAGTGATTGATAAAATACTCTGATTGGTTTGACAATGACCAATCAAGTTAAGTGCAAGAAGTGATTACTGGCAATCATCATTAGAATTGAATCTCCTGGAACCAGACTGTATGCCAAACTTAGGAGAGACACAGTGAGATGTCCCACTAGTCAAATGACACTGTAGGAGACATGAGCCCTGAACTCTGGTTAATGGACAGTCAACTATCTCTTGAGGCAGAGACTATCACATTTGCATTTCCATTTCTCATCGTCCAAAGACTTTTAACCAGATCTCCCTTAGACTGCTGGGCCTGAGAGATACTTGGTTGGTTTTCCTCTAGAGGTAAATGGGGGCAGGGGGGTGTGAAGTTGATGAGTGAAGTCATTAATAAAGAATATGTGTGAGATCAATGTTGAAGCTAATTGCTCGGTATAAAAGCAAATGGCAATGTAGCTACTAAACTAAAAATGTGCACTCAGCAATACGTGTACTTGCACCAATATATTGCTCAACAGTTAGATAAATAAGTGGACGTTAATAATGAACGATTGTACTTTGTCTTCCATGGTTCGGAGTCCCTGGTGGTGCGAGAGCTGTGATGAAATCACTCTATGTTCCTGCTCCTCCTTCACAGGATAGGTTGATTTCATCCTATTTCTTCACCACAAGACAGCTTTACTCAGCCATTACGCTCTAGACTTCTTCCTAACTCATTTACTTTACTATAACCACAATTGCCAAGTACTTTAGTGTGTGTGTGTGTGTGTGTGTGTGTGCATATGTGTGTCCCTGATGTAATGCCCTCAGTAAATATCTGCTGACAACACAGTCGGCATGTATCGGCTTACTTTGATAGAGCTGAAATACGTTGTTCATTCACACATCACAGTGCGTTGCGTAACATTTTGGCTCCGGTCCTTGTGAATTGACGTCGGTGCGAACATTTCTAAGGCTTTATGTCGCAATAGTAAGCACGCACGGGTCTGTCATAGGCTAAAGTTCCGCTTTCCTCTGTCCTTTAAACTCAGGAATAAGTTGGGGACCTGTCTGGTCACAGGGCAGTTCTTAGTGTATCTCTAAGCAGCCCAGGCCTCCACTAAACCCCCAGGCCTACTACATTTCTAATATTTCGCCACTTCGCTGCTCTTTCAGTGCTAAACTGTATTGGGATTTATTTGTGTGGAAACAGAGGGCAAGACATTTTAATATGTTCTCAATATAACTTAGGTAGCCATTGAATCTATTCTATGACTCAAGCGTCAGGAAAAAAAAAGTGTAATTTGCTTGTTGCTTGTAGCGGTCGCTGCGCTGCCTCCCCCGTCCTCCGCTGGGCTCCACCACCGGCCATCGGGGAAAGGGCTGGTGCTGGGAGGTGGCTGCCCGTCGCTGCGGCTGGTAGCTCCAGTACGTCCCTGGGCAGCCCTTCTGTGTCCTTACCCTTGGTTGGAGAGATCCCTGTTCAGGCGCCAGATGTAGCAGTCTCCCCTGCTACATGCCACCTAAGTGGCTTTTCAGGGCTTCCCCAACAGTAGGACACAGGCAGATGATGGTTAGACCCGGTTTATTGTAGAGTTTGAGATAGTTTCAACAGGCAGAGCAGGTGGTACGTGCTGACATGCTAGCGCTCCTCCTGAGTGTGTGTGCTGGTGGCTGGTTTAACCTGTGGGGTTAAACCACAGGTTAAACACCTGCACACCTGCCCCACAGGTGTGCAGCCTCACCCAGCCCCAGAGTCTAATCAGTCTGACTCAGACCAGGTGAGGCTGCTTAAACCAGCCACCAACAACACACACTCAGTGACTTCGCTGTCTCTCTCTCCTTCCTTCCGTCCATGTGCAGCGTGTGTGAACGGGGTCGGCTGAACTGCACGTCACGGCGCTGTGAGGAGGTCAACCAGTGTCCCGGCTCCCTCATCTACTCCCCGCGCTCCTGTCTGCTGAGCTGCGCCAGCCTGGACCAGCAGCAGGTGGTCATGGCCCAGCAACAGGGGGTCATGGCCCAGCCGGGCTGCCTGGAGCCCCTGGCTGGATGCGTATGTCCCCAGGGGGCAGTGCTCCTGGTGGGTCTGCAATACTTCATAAACAACATCTAATTACACATATTGTATTGGAAAGTTTCAGTTAGGGGCAGGGCTATATTGCTGTTCAGGCTTTCGCTCTCTTGAACAAGGCACTCTCACTCGCTCCAATAAGATTTTGATGGGTGTAGCAAGAATGTTTGATTAACGTTACCTGGTAACTACCTGGTAACTAACTACCAATAACAGGTAATGCATGCAGTAGCATGCATTTAACCCATAGAGGGCAATTTGAGTCCAATTACAGTTACATCGTGTCCTAAGTTTTTAAAACTTTGTGCATTTAAGTCGAGGTTTGGACCAGTATCAATCCATAGCACTAGGCCTACCATGTAACCCACTACATCATTTTACATCTACAATAAGTTGTTTTGGGGTTTGGTTTTCCTTGAAAGGCACACTTCACCCATGTTCAACCACAAATGGAGAGGTGTTATGTTAATAACATCCACAAAACATTACAAAATAAATATTTTTAAATGTATGGCTTTAGCCTGGACTCCTGGAATGCATAACTCCATTAAGTAAGAATAAGAAATCAGCTTGGCCTCAAAAATACAGATGTGTTCAGTGGATGTTGTTGACACGTTACGGTATGAGGTTGAAAAGGTGTTGAACTAACATTTATGTTGTTGTTGTATATGTCATATTTTTCAACCCTAGGGGGACCGTTGTGTTCCACCTGAGGAGTGTCCCTGTCATCATAATGGCCGTCTCTATTATACCAATGACACCATCACCAAAGAGTGCAACACCTGGTACATGCGTGCATTCAACAGTTACAGGCCAGATACTTAAATTAAATACATTAAACCTGCAATATGTACATTTTCTACTGCAGCTATTTACTCCATTAAAAAATATCAGGATTAGAAAGTTCTCAATAATAAAATGCAACCTATAAATAGCCACTTGAGGTTGCTAATGGGAATACTTAAACTGCTATTAACTGCTAAAGTTTAAAGTGCTATTATTAGCTCTGAGTATATTGTACAGTGTGAAATATACAGAAAACACACAAATGGACACATGCATGATCTATACCACAGTAATGTACCATAGAAGAAGAGAAGACAGAAACTGTAGCCCTAACCTTACAATG
>OMNO01014905.1:0-20436 GCA_900303215.1 Trachyrincus scabrus | reverse complement strand
ACGCTGGCACTGCGGACAGGCGCCGTGCGGCGGAGTCTGCGTTGCCACAGGTGACCCCCACTACGTGACCTTCGATGGCCGCTGCTTCTCCTTCCTGGGCGACTGCCAGTACGTGCTGGCGCGGGAGACGGGTGGCCTGTTCAGCGTGACAGCGGAGAACGTTCCCTGTGGCAGCACGGGGGTCACCTGCACCAAGTCAGTTACCCTCAGCCTGGGCAACACGGTCATACACCTGCTGAGAGGTAGGGCCCCAAGTAGTCTTCTTCTAAATCTCTGATGGCAGACGAGCTCAGATCTTGGTGAACGGGGCGCTTCACTTTCTTTCGCTTCATATTTGTTTCGACCATTCATGTTACTGGAGGCGGGGTTCTGTCAGCGCGTAATTGGCAAACACAAACTCGGCCAGCAGTAGTAAACTGTAAAAAAGTGTCTGTAAAGGTTTCAAATGAACACTGTGTAGACTGGACACTGTAGAAATACACTTATGAACGCTTCATCTACTTGCGCAAATTAGTTTTCTTCGGTAACGTTTCTCCGTAACGAAACAGGAAATAAGGTGTAACTCCGCCCCTCACAGTTGTTGTTTTCTGGCCCAGGCTCTGTGCCGTCTCCCCCCAGAAGTTCTGCTATAACATAGTAGGACTGCTGGATCCGAGATTCGGCCCCAAGCAACAGGAGCCACAAGTCATATATACTTAATCCTAATCTTATTAAAAAACAAAACAAAAAAAACATTATATATATATATATTATTACTGTCCTGTAGTTCTGCTGTGACTACTGTGATGAGTACAAGTACAAGCAAAAAAGGAAAAACTTCCTACCTTGATAACAAAACTGAGCTTCTTAACATATACTATTTTCTCAGAGTCTTTCCAGAGCCTATTTCCATTTGAGCTATTCACTTTTCTGCTTTCACCCGGAGAAGTAAATGCAGCTATATGAATTAATTAGCTATATATATCCATATTAAGGTTAACATTATGTATGGTTGTATGTCAGTGGGAGAGAATCAAGGTAGACACGTCAGGGCCAAGCTAACGAAGCATAGCAGTGTGCTGGCACCACTCACGCTAAGCTGCTAAATTGTTGGGCAGGAGAATATTAGTAAGCATTATTTACCCCAAATGTTTCTCTCTCTCTCGCGCTCTCTCTCTCTCTCTCTCTCTCTCTCTCTCTCTTTCACTCTCACCGTGATGCAGGTAAAGCGGTGACAGTGAATGGCATGCCGGTGACTCTTCCCAGGTCCTACAGTGGCAGTGGTCTGACTCTGGAGCATGTTGGACTCTTTGTCTCCCTATCCTCCCGACTGGGTGTCACACTGCTCTGGGATGGGGGTCAGTCACTCACCCACACATCCTGTATTTTGGAGAAAGACACTGGCATACAACAAATACTGCATCTTGTGATAACTTAACCAAAATCAAACCACCAAAGCACTTCCTGAGGAGGTGAATCGCTGGTGAACCACTACTTATTACAATTTCTCGATCTGATTGGTTCAAATTGTTGCCTAGTGATGTCACATTCACTCTATGGGAATCACCTAGCATTCATTTGACAAATGTTTTGTCAATGACAAAACAGTAACTTGTTCATTTTTACCAGTGACATTTAAGAGGGCGTGATATATCTTGGCTCATGTTCCTTGTACTTCTTTCCAGGCATGCGTGTGTACATACGACTGGCAGCCCACCTGCGAGGCCGGGTCGGGGGGCTCTGCGGTAACTTTGACGGGGACACAGAGAACGACTTCACCACGCGGCAGGGCATCATGGAGTCCACCGCCGAGCTATTTGGAAACTCCTGGAAGGTCAGCCCCTACTGCCCTGACGTAGCTGACCAGGACCTCCGAGACCCCTGCGCTGTAAGTCACAGTTTCTGATAGAACGGTATATCACAGTTGTATAAAATGATGTGTCCATATCAATACCATCTCAAAATATGTCTTTCATTATAAGCGTTTGTTTCATTTTGTTCACACTTATTTGAATTTCTCGAACTGCCACTGATCTGGGATCGTGCTTACTGTCCGCTGCTGTTATTTGAGACAAGAGAATTTGATCTTACGTCAGCCAATCAGTGGGATGTGCTTGAGCACGAGGCACGAGCCTATGATAGTGAAGGTGCTAAAATGGCAGCTAGCACTATCACCGCGAGTGAGCTAGTTAAAAAAATAATAAATGCATGTTGCGTGTGTCGGCCTTATGGGCAGAGTTAATTAATGACCTTTAGCATACATTGAATTCGATTTGTTGACTTTAAATCCTCATTTATATGCCTGATTGAATTCCCAGTTTTTTCTTTTCCACAAAATTAGCCCTACCTTTATGGCTTAATGGTCGATATGTGTGCAAAGCTTAGGCTATATAAATATTGATAAAAGCAAGGTATAAAGTGCTGGCGGGTTTCTTTCTTACTCCACGACCTTAAAAAGCAGGTAAGATAAAATGATGTCGGCATACATGCAGAATATGGAGAAAAAACACGAAATACGATGCTATTGCTGTTCTCAAGCTGGTTGACAACGTCAACCATCAGTTTCACCATCTCCTGGTGAAACTGCTTGTCAAAATCACCCTGTTTGAGGCAACCGATAGCCAGATATAATGCTGATTTAATAATTCATTTTGGCTTATAGGCCTAGCCTACTAACAAAAATATATGAATAGCAAGCTTACGAAGGTCATAATTCATCGCTAGTTAAACATGCCTAGTAGCCTTATACTGGATTTGTTAATGGGTTTATAATGTATGAAACAGGAATGGGGAAAAAAGTGATTTGCAGATGATTGCTTCCACCCTGTGGGAGAAGAGAACGTAGCAGCTCATGGCCCATTGAAAAGAGACACAAAACATGCTCTTGCTTAATTATACAAGTTGCTCTTTTTGACGGTTGAACTGGGGAGAGGTTTTAACGGTTTTAAAAAATGGATATCACGCAACCCTACTGACCAACTAACTAACTGACTGACTGACTAACTGGCTAAATAACAGACTGAATGACTGACTGACCAACTGACTAACTAACTGACTGATAGGACCAGCCAACTAACTAACTAACTAACTGACTGACTGACTGACCAACTGACTGACTGACTGACTGACAAGCCAACTAACTAACTTACTGACTGATTTTGTGTAGCATATTATGTGACATTCAGAATGTGTGATCCCCTGTCCAGCTGAGCCCCCACAGGGTGCCATGGGCCAGGAAGCGATGCGGCCTCCTCACCCAGGAGCTGTTTGCCTCTTGTCACCCAGAGGTGCCCTTCCAACAGTACTACGACTGGTGTGTCTTCGACGCATGCGGGTGAGTGGCGACGAGTCCATGTAGTCATGTCTTAAGATGGACTGCTTACAAGTAGTACGAATAGTTCCATGTCTTACTGTAATCATGAGAAACACAAAATCTATGAGTGTGTTTGCGTATGTTCCTTTGGGAAGACCTCCCTGTGGGACATGGAGTTGTTTAGATTCACAATCAGTTTCACTCAGTTTGTTATTCAGTTTGTTAGTGTCAGTTAATTATTTAATCAAGGAATGCACAATTGGCTTTACTAGTTGAAATTGTTTGTGTGTGTGTGTGTGTGTGTGTGTGTGCGTGTGTTCCATAGCTGTGACTCAGGAGGAGACTGTGAGTGTCTGTGTACAGCTCTTGCGGCCTACGCAGAGGAGTGTAATAGCCGAGGCGTGTACATCCGCTGGCGTTCCCAGGAACTCTGTCGTACGTCTCAGTCAAACACAAACACAAACAAAATACTACTCATTTCAACCACTTAGCAGCATCTGATTTTTTTCAACAGAGCCTACTTAATCCAGCCTATTGGATTTTGGTGCATTTGAATGCAGTGGTCATTTTTTAGCAAGCGTAACCAAACTCTAACAGTAACCTCTAGTAAAACCCTAACAGTAAACAGTAACCTCTAGTAAAACCCAAACAGTAAACAGTAACCTCTAGTAAAACCCCAGTAAACAGTAAACAGTAACCTCTAGTAAAACCCTACCAGTAAACAGTAACCTCTAGTAAAACCCAAACAGTAAACAGTAACCTCTAGTAAAACCCTACCAGTAAACAGTAACCTCTAGTAAAACCCAAACAGTAAACAGTAACCTCTAGTAAAACCCTAACAGTAAACAGTAACCTCTAGTAAAAAAAAACTCTGATTGTTCTTGTGTTAATGTTAAATTATCCAAACCTATGATGAAATGATTGATTTAATCTCTCCTGTTTTTTCTGCTCTGTCTATGGTTTCATGTTGGTTTCCTGGTTTCTTCCCTGTAGCCCTGCAGTGTGACAACGGTCTGGTGTACGAGCCCTGTGGTCCTGCTTGTCCCACCTCCTGCCCCGCCAGAGACCAGTGCTCTCAGTCCCAGGGCGGGGAGCTGTACTGTGTAGAGGGCTGCTTCTGTCCCCCTGGAACCGTCCGAAACGGTAAAATACAACATCCATGAAAACCTTTTGGTGTGCATAAAAAAATATTCTTTCAAATCAAGCAACTTCTTTGTAAGTATTTATTTTTATTGTAGGTTTCTAATACTAGTCTTCAAAATTTTTTGGGATTATTTTAAAGTCCCTGGTCACTCGCTTGCTCAGCGGTTAAAACCGGTTGGACCCGATAGATGTCAATCAAATTGCTCATACAATATTACTGCCATGCCCAGTCAATCCTGGAAGAATTTCTGATGTGCAAATATAGCAGTTTTTAAACAGCATTGTATCATATTATCAAACTTTGATGAATGAATAATAACAACATCGACTTTGAAGTTATTAACAAATATCCCTGCTTGGATTTGGGTGGCCAGGGAGTTTAATTTAAACATTTGGCACTTTCTGGATGTTGTCTCAAAACATCCAAATCCTTCTGTTCCCCAAACCATAACCTTCTTGTTGTTGTGCTTCTTCTTGTACTTATTTACCGACACATTTCATGTCTTGTAATGCTAGCAACATGTTAGTCCCACTAGCTTGTTGCTAGCAAAAGTGCCACAAGCATGGTTCCACCGCCATGTACTGTCACCTACAAGGTTCCTCCACCTTGTAGGTGACCAGACCAGACCTCCATAATCAACATTTTGACAATGTACATACATGCTGTGTATTGTTTGTTCTGTAGGTACTGTTACTGTAGTGTCCTCATGTTGAGTGTCCTCATGGATGAACTGTGTTCCCCACACCCAGGCGAAGGCTGCGTAGCACACTCTCAGTGCCCATGCCAGTGGGAGGGCTCAGTGTTTCCCCCTGGGGCCAGCGTCAGCCAGCACTGCCAGAACTGGTAAGTCAAATGCAGCTCCTCTCAATGTCAGTGTGGTGGAAACACTCCGGACTCACACAAAAGTTACAATGCATGCCAGGCTTTGCGCTGAAGTGTTTGAGTTGACTTTGTTGTCCCTAATCTATACTGGGGACTTCTTTTCTTCTCCTCAACCTGGAATTTCCACCTCTGCTGAATGTACCAGTTTGATAAAAACGTAATGAGACCCGTGTGTAGATACACAGATAAGACACATAATACACTATAGCTTCTTAAAGTTCAGAAGATAAGATTGTACTTAATTAAGGTGTCACAGCAGAAATTACAGTAATAGAAATGAAAAATTAATACATTTTGTATTCAAATAATAATAATAATAAAACTACTTTACTAATTTACTAATAATATACAGAAAATATGTCTATATACACACTGTGTATTTGTGTGTGTGTAGCACCTGTGAAGATGGTGCGTGGCGCTGTGGGGGCCCGGCCTGCCTGCCCCCCCCTCCTCTGTGTGAGCAGGGGGAGTTCCGCTGTGCAGGGGGGCGCTGCGTCCCCCCCCAGTGGCTGTGTGACAACCAGGACGACTGTGGCGACGGCTCTGACGAGATCTGCCCCTCTACCTGCGGTCCAGACCAGTTCCGCTGTGTCAGCACGCCAAGGTACACTGTGAAGTCACCTTGATGGTCCTCATATATCCAACGTACAGTATTTGTATCATAATGTTTTATTATTAAAGTGATGGACAGAAACAGAAATCTGTAATGTACTTGTAATTATGTTATTAAGGGTTATCAAGGTGTGCATTAAGATGTATATTAATATACTTTTTGACATTTTCCTGACAAGATATTTGGTAGGTGTGTGGATACATCCCTGTGATATTTTATGGTTATTTTACGTTTTTAGGTCCTGTCCATCATTAATCTTAATTTACAACATTTTCCAGTAGTGCTAGACCTTTGTCAATCACCAAGTAACCATCTTAGATTTGAAATGGTGAGATTTAGCATTCTGTTCTGTGAGAAAAAGACAATTACAGTAAAAAAACATACAAAAATAATCATGTTAAAGGTGTACAAGCTAACATTGAACAATATAATCAACCTCTTCAGCGGACCCTGTCTGGACCAGGCCTTGCGCTGCGACGGCCACCTGGACTGCGTGGACCAATCAGACGAGGAGTTGTGTGGGCCGGCCACTGCCGTGCCCCGCTGCCCGCCGGGGGAGTTCCAGTGTGCCAACGGGAAATGTCTTCCCTCCAACCATGTTTGTGACGGACGGCTGGACTGCGGCTTCGCTGACGCCTCTGACGAGCAAGGTTGGTGTGCTGAGAAGAGAGTGTGTTGATGCGGGTGTGGTCTTGTGTTTGGCCAGTTTTGGTTTTAGAATTCAAAAAGACAAGTTCACCTGAATAGTTTGTGTCAACCATATGGATTCACACAAATAATCAATAGACCCTTTTCACAGAGTCATCATCGTAGGATAAACACACGCGTCACTCACAACACTAACTATTGGTCTGCTCTTTTTATTTATCAGTCAGGCAGTAGACTAAACCAGTGAAGATAACACACATTGACCATGGACCATTTGCCCTGGTACATAAAACTAGCAGACTGATAATTAGTGCGAGCGACACCTGTGTTTGTCCTATGATGACGCCTCCGTGAAAAGGGTCTCTTGTGTTGATCAGTTTTGTTTGTGTGATTGTCTAACTGATACACTTCTATCCTGCAGGCTGTGGTGTGTGGTTGTCTAACTGATACAAGCTGTCCTGCAGGCTGTGGTGTGTGGTTGTCTAACTGATACAAGCTGTCCTGCAGGCTGTGGTGTGGTGTGTGGTTGTCTAACTGATACAAGCTGTCCTGCAGGCTGTGGTGTGGTGTGTGGTTGTCTAACTGATACAAGCTGTCCTGCAGGCTGTGGTGTGGTGTGTGGTTGTCTAACTGATACAAGCTGTCCTGCAGGCTGTGGTGTGGTCTGTGGTGAAGGGGAGTTTCTGTGTGCTGGAGGTCGTTGCATCCTCTACCTCCACAGATGTGACGGACATGATGACTGTGGAGACCTCAGTGACGAGAGAGGGTGTGTTTCTGAGTATCATCATTTTACTAAGAAGACTAAGTCATCTATTGGAACATGAAGATCACTGTGATATTAAACCCTTGAGGTTGTAAGATAAGTCAGGTTTTATCCAATTATTTTAACTGCGAAGTCCTCCTGGAGTAGGTGCTTGTAGGTCATCGATTACTAATTAACAATTTTAAGTTTTCTAAATGTATAACGAAATAACAATTCTGACAAACCGATTTGGTCCCAGAACTCAACCAATGAATGTCACCTGACTAGAATGTAACAGCCTTCCCATTGGCTGGCAGGTGTGTGTGCAGCCCAGGAGTGTTCCAGTGCCCTGGGGGCCAGTGTGTTCCTGCAGACAAGGTGTGTGACGGACACAGTGACTGTCCCTCTGGCACCGACGAAGCCCTCTGTCCCACCAAAGGTACAGAACAAACATAGATAGACAGTATAGATATGAAGGAATGCTGAATAATCCTAATAATTATTATACTTTACTTTATTACTAGTTAATTGAATAAGCTTTCTATAAATTCTCAATGCGCTTAGGTCCCTGCCACCAAAATCCACATGTTAACATAAACACAAGTTTTCTACTACATTTGTACATTCTGAGATGAAGTACCATCAGAAAACATTAGAAACATGACGATTGTGTTTTCAGCTGTCTACTCCAATGCAAAATGTGGCAAGCTCCTCCCCTAAAACATGTGGTTTGGTTTTTGGACTGTACATGTCTACGTCAGTATGCACATATCTATATTAACCAATAAGGTTCTTCAAGCCGTGGCCGATGCTGCTGATTAAAAGGTAATCAAACGAAACAAACCAGTAAACATTTGTCATTGAAAGGTATATTGTAAAAAGAAAACAAACGAAAATAGGTTTTTGGCAAAATATAACTTTTTATCATATCTAACTTTAGAATCGCAGTTCTCATTAGCATCAGGCCTAGCAAGCTTTTAATCAATTGGTGCTACCTCAATTAATTACATTTAGCATGCATGGTGAATAACATGTTATGTTTGTTCTCATAATATCAACCAGAGGGGCTGGGCAAAATATCAATATTATATCCATATCGTGATATGACACTAGATATCGTCTTAGTTTTTGGATATCGTAATATGTCATATCGTCGTGATATGGCATAAGTGTTGTCTTTTCCTTTGTTTTAAAGGCTGCATTACAGTCAAGTACGGTGACCAGATGTCCCGGATTGTCCTGGTTTGTCCGGGATTGTCCCGGTTTCAAGCTGGATGTCCCAAGTGCCGAAAAATATCTGTAAAACACTCAAATGTCCCGGTTTTCAACAAATGTCCCAGTTTTGTCCTGGGTTTCATCACAATGAAAAAAAAAAAATATTATACTTGTTTTATTAGCGATGTGATGCGGTGAACTAAATACGCGATCAGGAGACGACCCGGCTTTTAAGTACAACGCCCCCACCTGAAGGCATGCCAATGCCCATAATTAGCATCATTACTGAAAATAGTAATGTAATTTAGTAGTAAAAAACTGGGTTTTTAAATTGTCTGTTGATGTCTTTGTGGACATCTCGTTCCCAACTCATATCATCTTGTAATGCCATTACAGTGACCTGCGCCCCCAGTCAGTTCTCCTGCTCTGACGGCACTTGTCTGAGCGCCACTAAACTGTGTGATGGGACAAAGGACTGTCCAGATGCAGAGGATGAGAGCACAACCAACTGCCATTCTGTCACCATAGCAACGACACCCACACTGGCACCCCCTACGACAGTGCCTTCATTAGGTACTGTGGTGTCAACTGTGTTTTATTTAGAGAACTTCTGCTTTAACTTTTTGGGTTTCTATAAAGAAACTTGACCTACTGTAAAAATAACTCAAAAAGTACAAAGCTCTCATCCTTAAGGTGCTTACACTGGGTACACCACACCTGTGGGCTTAATTCTCTCCTCTCCTCTCTTCACCTCACCTCTCCTCTCTTCTCCTCTGCTCTGCCCAGCCTGCAGGGCCTATGAGTTTGGCTGTGTAAGTGTGGGTCAGTGTGTGCCCCAGGCCTGGCATTGTGACGGCGAGACGGACTGCATGGACGGTAGTGATGAACAGAACTGCACGGAGGGCCCCTGCGGCCCCGGCCAGCTGGCCTGCCTCAGCGGGGACCAATGTGTGGACTTCCGGCAGCTCTGCGATGGGGTCCCACACTGCGCCGACGCCTCGGATGAGAATGTGGACAACTGTGGTGAGTAAAGGATGTGTGAAGAGGCTTGTGATGTTACTCCTGCTTTCTTCTGGTTACTATTGCCACCATACTTTGATTCATTGAGTTTACTACCCCGACCTGTAGCCCTTCCCTACTTGTTACTGAAGGTGATTTTGTTTCAGTGAATGCGTTAAATTACAAAAATTACAAAAATTACAAAAATTACAAAAATACTGACCAAAATGTAACTGTAAATCATAAGCTAAAAATAGATTAAATTGGATAGACTAAGAAACAGAAGGCATGTCTCTAAAATGTGACTTTAAGCGTTTCTTTCACAGCAAGCATGGTCTATTGAGGTCATAGAGTGACCAAAACAACCTTTATTTATTGATCATCTCAACTTATGTGTGGTGTGTTTTTAGCTTCAATGCACGTACAGAAGGACAGTTGATAGTTATTCTGTTCTTGTCCTATAAGGTTCTACTCGGATACCGCCCTGTCCAGGCAGCTTCTCGTGTGACAACCACACCTGTGTGAACACATCACAAGTGTGTAACGGAGTGGCAGACTGTCCACGGGGAGACGATGAGCTGCTGTGTGGTGAGTTCTCGTAGAATGAGAAAAGGATTAAAAGAAGGTAGAGGCTTAATGGAAGTGAGAGAGAGCAGAGGAATATGGAGAGAAATGGCCAACAAAAACTATACAACGTTTATGGAAACACAAAGGAAGGAAGGAAGAATAAAAAAGGAGTGAAGGAAAGAAGGGAAAGATAACCTTTACTTTCTTTTGAATGAATTTGATTGAGAATTAGAATTTAAATAGTTATTTTCTCCCCTTTTTCTGTGTGCTTTGCGATCCACAGATAAGGCCACCTCACCCGCACCACCTGGCGATAGGAACACCTCTCTCTCCTGCCCGGAGTTCACCTGCTTGGATGGATCCTGTGTCTCCTTCAATGCGGTACATTCTTTGATTCTTGTGAACTTATGAACTGCAGCGTGTATCACTTTCTAAAGAGAAAAAGAATGTCTCCAATTTTACCCTTTGCTAATTTGAACTCAAGCTCTGGCTGTTAAAAACAACCAATGGCAAATGTTCAGAAATGCATTAGACCCGATGTAAAAAAAGCAGCACTAATGCCTTGCTAACATCACTATGAAAACTACTTTCTCCATCTACTTGGGGTCAATGAAGCAATCAGATACACGTTCATGTATACATTGTACATACACAGTTTATTTTATATGCTGTTTAGCTACACAGTTTATTGGGAACAAAAACAAAATGTCAACACTTTGCGTTCTACCACAGAGCCACTGCATCTTTAAGAGTCTATTGAGAAACATCTTTATCTCTCCTAGGTATGTAATGGTGTGGCCGACTGCCCAGACTCCTCGCTACTCCTCACGCCTGGGGGCCCCAGCGATGAGCAGGACTGCAGGACCTGGAGCCCATGGGGGGCCTGGGGCCCCTGCAGTGCCACCTGTGGGACGGGCTCCATGAGCCGGCAGAGGAACTGTCCGCTAGGGGACCCCCTCCAGCACTGTCGGGGCCAGGACGTCCAGAGACAACAGTGCTTCAACACCACCTGTCCTGGTAAAGGACACCATGACTTCATAACTATCAGCAGTATATCATTATATAGCATATTTATACAAGAACATTTTCTTTGTCTATGAGTGCAACATTGTAGCTTCATGCTTACAGTAAGAGATCTTGAATGGCCGCTTGTTTATTCTGCACACAAACTGAGTTCTCATGCAGAACACCACCATGTCACCCAACAGTAGATTGATTATGTGACTGTATCAGTGGAGTACACACACACACACACACACACACACACACACACACACTGTGGAGTATAGAAACAACTCTTGTGGAGTTGTTCTAGCAGACTGTATATTGAACTGTGTATTACATGTAATGCTGCTAGTGGACGGCCGGTGGCTGCCGTGGGTGAGCTGGTCCAACTGCTCCAGTGGCTGCGGAGGGGTGGAGGTGAGGCACAGAGGCTGCACTCCACCTCGCTACGGGGGGATCGAGTGTGCCCAGCTCCCTGGAGAGTCCAGCGTGGCCATGGAGATCAGTAAGCAGTAATGTTCATACAAATATACATGTATACAATAACGCTCCCCATCTATGCTGAACCTGAGAGAATATTACAGTTAGTACGTTTGGAGCAACCCCAGGTAATTCAAAGTAATTAAAGATCAGATGTAATAAGTTCTGTTATGAATGGGGTATAAAGAAATGAATGTTCTATCACCTTATCACAGAGTAGAGCTGTATCTTACTACATTCAACAGTTTGGGTATTTTTTTTAAATATCTGGTAGATAAATAAATAACATCACCCCCACCCCACCAACTCTAGAGCCGTGCCCGGAGAAGAGTACCTGTGTGAACCTCACCTGTCCTGCTGGTCTGGTGAGACACAGCTGTGCCCCGTGCCCTGTCTCCTGTGGCCACATCAGCAGTGGGACCACCTGTAACCCAGATAGCCACTGCTTCTCAGGTCAGTCCTCCCAGGAGCTTGGACCCGACCAGGGAGCACACAGTAAATCAGTTTCTGCTTTGTTTGGTGAGGCTCCATAGCTAACATTAAAGCCAGGTTGTGTCGTTAGTCAGCGAACATGTACATTTTTAGCTGTTTTCCTTTTCTGTCTCTTACTCACTCACTCACTCTCTCACGAGCACACACACACACACACACACACACACACATACACACACACACACACACACACACACACACAAGCATGCACATCCTCCCTCCATCATATTATTTACTGATTTTGACAAAAAAAATTGGTGTAAAAATGACTAATTACAGGTACACCCTCGTTATGCATGCATCAGGGTATTAGCTTCATGTCTGTGACCTCATGTCTACGTCCCCAGGGTGCTGGTGTCCCGAGGGCCGCGTGATGAGCCCCACCCAGCGGTGCGTGGCGCCGGATGAGTGTCCGTGCGAGGTGGGCGGGGCACGCTACTGGCCAGGGCAGCAGGTGAAGGTGGACTGTGAGATCTGCGTGTGTGAAGGGGGGCGGCCTCAGCGCTGCCAGCCCAACCCAGAGTGCTCAGGTAACCCTAACCCTAACCCTAAGTAAGCTGCAGAGACCACCAGCACACACCTCCACACACAGCCTGAGCAGACGGCCGTAACATTCCATATACGATCATGTTGTTGGAACGTCGTCTATATTCTCCCACTGTTGCTAATCAATTTCTGAATGATCAATTCACATCCCTCCTCCGCTTTGTCCCTAACATTCACCTTTTACAAAGGTACTCATTGCTTTTTTTGTAAACTCTATCAAAAATGGTCTGTGTTTTATGACTAAAGACAAATAAACTGTTTAGCTCCTTCAGGGTCTACAGAGTAATAATCCCCTTCTCAATCAACTGTCAATCAATTGTGTCCTGCTGCAGTGCATTGTGGGTGGTCTTCCTGGTCCGAGTGGGGGGAGTGTTTGGGACCTTGTGGGGTCCAGAGTGTGCAGTGGTCATTTCGAAGCCCCAACAACCCCATCAAGCACGGAGAGGGAATGACGTGCAGGGGAATCTACCGCAAAGCCCGCCGGTCAGCTCTGCTAATCTGTTCTGCTGATGATCAACGTTCATCATAATCTGATCTCATCCTTGTTGTGACCTTGACAACAAATTCCATAATATTGTTTTTGTTGTGTTGTGAGTGTTTTATTATAATAATCTAAACTTTCAATCTTTGTGTGTGTTCGTGCACACGTCTGTATTTGTCTGTGTGTGTGTGTGTATGTGTGTGCAGGTGTCAGACCGACCCCTGTGAGGAGTGTGAGTACCAAGGCCAGTCTCATGCAGTAGGTGACATATGGGGGGCAGGTGATTGCCAACTGTGCCACTGTCTGCCGAACCTCATAGCCAAGTGCTCCCCCTACTGCCCATACGTTGCAACCGGATGCCCATTGGTAAATATGGACACGCACGCCCGCATGCTGATATGCATGTTCATTTGCTTTGTCATTTTTTCCACACACAATCTCTTTCATTCATGACTGTGTCTCCTTGTTTGTCCTTGTTTGTCTCCAAACATAGCTCTGTTCCGTAGTAACTCTCACCACACACTTGGCTCCATTGTTAGCTCATAATGTTACCTCCTTCCTTACAGGGCCAGACTCTGGTGCTGGGGGAAGGTAACAGGTGTTGCTACTGCGAAGGTACAGGTAAAGATGATGATGATGATGATTTCAAAGCAATGATATTTGGTGTAGAATTTGGTGTAACAATAGATAGGCCTACGTCAATTTGGGGGTTAATCAGGACCTTAACCAAATGCTTCTTAATGTCTGTTTCCTATTATGCTTCATCAATTCAGTATCCAAATTAAATGGAACAAACAGCAAATGTTGCAGTCCCTGGACAGCTGAGGATTTTAATGCACTATTTATTTGGTTGTTAAAATAATGATTGGGGACCCCTGTGTTGTAAACAAAGCTGGGTACGAGAAAACATGTATGGATGGTTATGAGCTTTGCCAATGTGTGGTTCTGGTTTGTTGCCACCATATTCTTTGGTATTGGTGCATATGGCTGTTGTGGATAGTATAGAGGCCTAACCCCTACCAGCGCTATAATGGCCTGTATCTGTATTCACTGTAGGTCGCTCTGGATAGAAGAAAGTTATAATAATAATAATAATAATAATAATAATAATACATTGGATTTTAAAGTGCCTTTCATGGTACCCAAGGACACTGTACACAAGGACAAGATTAGAACAAGATTCACCTTTGCTTTCGATTAGCATACCTTTGCTTTCGATAGCAAGTAGTACATGGAAGAGCAAGAGCAATATATATATATAGGTATATATTGCTATATATATTACATATGTACATATATACAGTGGCATATATTTATAAACATATAAAGCATATATATTTCTAATTATATACCAGTATGCTATATGTATATTTTTGTATGTATATTTTGTATATGTTATTTTATCAAATGTTGTCAAATTTAATTCAATGTAATACATAAAAACAATAAAAAGACGTGTGTACCTCAAAATATAAGGCTCTGGCCACACTGTCAAAATGTTTATCAATGTCATATGGACCATGCTCTTCTACCACACCCACAATTTCACGACAGGAGACAACGCTACTGTTTCTCAGACAACCATGAGCCCATTTACTGTTCCCTCCACTCCAACAGAGGGTGCTACACCCTCATTGCCCACCTACCCTCTTCCTTCTGGGAGTAAGTGAATAATTTACATTGTGGATGATAATACAGCCCTTGTGTGCAAGTGTGTGTGTGTGTGTGTGTGTGTGTGTGTGTGATTGCTGAAGTGCATGTGAATATGCATGGTTCCTTGATTTGCACCCTTGTGTAGAAAAAATGCATATGAAGTTCTGAATGGAAGTTGATGAGCCTCTGTATTATTTGGGACCATGGTGTATTTTATACTTATATATTACATGTTCTACGTTGTGCTGTCCTGGTGGGTGACATGTGTCTTGTGTTGTGTCTCCAGGTGAGTGCTGGGCTCCTCTGGGAGTTCAGTCTCTGCCAGCCTCCAGCTTCAGGGCCTCGTCCCAGCAGGCAGCTCATCCTCCTGGGGCCGCTCGCCTCTACAGCTGGGACCCACACACTGACCTCCAGGTACTTCAATACAGTCTAGGTTAGAGTGTTACTTCTCTCTAATCCACGCTCCACTCAAGTGTCATCTTGAAGCTGAGGAGTAAGGTCCTGGATCTGTTTCAAATAACTTTGGACGAAAGTTGAGATAAGGAAAGAAAATAATTAGTGATGCAGGTAGCCTGTAAATACACATATTCTAATCTCTGTAGACATATGTCTGCTAAAGCCATAGACTTTAAGCATACATCTGTAGGGATGAAACAATATTTGAGGCATCAACTGCATGCTGTTTTCTACTCATTTGGGGGTGAGTAGAATGATGAGTGTTAGGCGACAATTTCAACGGGATGTTTTGGTTGTGTGCTGATGAATGGGTTCATAGAATCGACTACCAAAAGTATTGACGTGTGGATATTATGCCGATAAAAATTGTAGTCGAACATGAGAAGAAAGTATTGGCTTTTAAAGTCAACGGATTACACAATTGCCTGAGAAAAAAAGAGTATCAGATTATCCTGGGGCTGTTTAGAGCTGGAAAGAGTGTCCAATAAATATGTATGTACTGATAATGCTCCTTGTACACTTGGTCTGTCAATCATCGGACCATAAACAATGAGAGGCTAAAACTATTTGCGATGGTTTAGCCAATGGGTCCCAAGATTGCACACCTTCATACCTGCAACTTAGTAGTAGCCATAGTGACATCTCCCTCTTTTCATTTTGAGTTTGATCCTTCTATGTGCATACATTGCATTAATATGGAAGGGCAGATATTTCATCATTCTGTTTCCCTACCAGGGTAGGAAATTAATATAGTACAGGAACAGATCCCCCAAAAACATAACATACCTTTTTGAAATGGATGGTTGTATAAAAATATTTTACTGCAAAATGTGTTACATTTTAATTATCATTATTAAAGTAAGGAGACCAATCACCAAGTACCAAAGACTGTTATCTTATCATAAAAGTGATTTGACTATTCACTTCACCCTCTGATGTTACCAGCCCCTAACAGGTAACTAGTGCAGCCAGCACTTCAAAACAGATACAATGGGGCCCTATTGGTGTAAATGTGTGAAGAGAAGGACACAAACCATAGATTAAGACAAAAAACAAGATATTATATAACAATATATTGTAATATACATAATAATAAAAATGCCTAATCATTCTAAATGCACTCTTTCTTTATAGTTTATGTTATCTTTGAATAACATGATGTAATGATACTATGAGCCACACGCTGCATGACACAATATTTGCACATTGGACTGAATGAATTGGAAAAATCAAAGATTAATCATAAATTGAATCATATATTAATAATAAATATTATACAGTATATAAATGTACTGGGGTCCTCCATATTACATATAGCCTAATGTTTTTCCATTCAAATCAGTGATATAAAGATGACATTTAGCCTACTATTTATCATTCCTACTTTTAAGATGTACCTAGTTTCTCCATTTGATACATTAAATAAAGTGATATTCTTCATACTATCCTAAGTAGGATAAACCATTGACATTAAAATAAAGGTTACAATTTCCATTCTTGGGAATGATTTATTGTGCACACGGGACTTTGGTTTTAGCTGGTGTCAGTAGCCTCTGTCTACAGTGTCCCATACATTTAAGAAGAGTAAGACTGCTAAAAGTGTGTCTGCTTTATTGACATACTCACAAAAAAGGTTGGAATCCTTCCAGAGAAGAACACATTTAAGATCTGCTTTTAAATATTGAAAACCACAGAAAAAGGAAAATGTTCCCATGGATTAGCAACTACTAGCAACTATTAGCAACATTAAGCTAATTAGCTAGCTAGGTGGTTCCCAGCTGACGGTATATCAACAGTAAACCATAGAAGTTGTAGACTGTGTGCATTCTAAATGTCTCTAATAATGTGCTATATTTTATGATACTTTATGATCAGGGAAACATCAGGAATTGAACCAAATCAATTCACCCAGTAACACCTTTTGTTTCTATTAATGTTAGCATTAGCACTGGGGGGGACTAAAAAAAGTTAGAGATTGTGCCAAGCTGAGAAATGATGAGGTCCACAAAAGTGTTTCTCTGCACAATTGGGTTTCAAATCTAAGTAGGGAGGATGTCCGAAGAGATTGCTTCATTTGCGCTTGAGCTTGTAAACATTGTCACTGGTCAAGTTGCCTTTGAAAAGGTGGCAAAAGGTTTGTCCTGTTTCCTTGAAAATGGTCAACACCAAAACCAACTTTTCATAGAGCAGCGCCTTGCGAAGGACACTCGAACAAAGAGTTTCTGGGAACCAGAGAAAAGAAAATGCTCAGTCACTTTTGCAGACATGAAGGCACCTGTATCATTGACACCTGGTTATTAATGATAGATAGAGAGAAGGTTGTTTTAACACTATATCCCTAATGACAGATAGAGATAAGGTTGTTTTCATACTATATCTCTAATGACAGATAGAGATAAGGTTGTTTTCATACTATATCCCTAATGATAGATAGAGATAAGGTTGTTTTCATACTATATCCCTAATGATAGATAGAGATAAGGTTGTTTTCATACTATATCTCTAATGACAGATAGAGATAAGGTTGTTTTCATACTATATCCCTAATGATAGACAGAGATAAGGTTGTTTTAACACTATATCTCTAATGATAGATAGAGATAAGGTTGTTTTCATACTATATCCCTAATGATAGATAGAGATACGGTTGTTTTCATACTATATCCCTAATGATAGATAGATAGTTTTGAAGATCCGGAAGGAACCAAAACCATCCAAAAGGACAGTGTGGAGAGCCTAGCCAATTTGATGGGTGATCAAGAAGAGGCTGACACCAGGATAGTGCTACATGCCATCCTCCTCGCCAAGACATACACAAGAGTCATCAAGTGTGACGATAACTCTGACGTCCTTGTTTTGCTCTTGTATTATGCAAGTTGCATCATGTTTGGCTCAGCTTCGGTCCTAATGCACAAAGGCCAAACAGGCAAAGAGAGGTTTGTGCCAATCAATACCATCTGAGAAAAGCTGGGGAAAGCTTTGTGCATGTGCCTTCCAGCTTGCCATGCACTGACGGGCTGTGATACAATGAGCAGTTTTTTCAAAATAGGAAAAAAAACTGCTTTCACAAAACTTCAGAAGCACTTGGAGGAGCTGAAAAGCCCGAGTCACTTTGGTTTGACAACAAATCTTGAGAAGTCACTGCCTGTAGCAAGTCATTACGCACTTATTTTGTATCGCCATAAGAAGAACGAGAAAGGGGATCATTGTACCAGTCTGGAGGAGTTGAGGTATGTACTGGTATCCACCTCAGACATGCCTGCCTCTCAACTGCCCCCAACTGAAGATTTGTTTAGGCAGCATGTACTAAGAGCCATGTACCAAACTGCTGTTTAGTGCCACAGCCATCACATTAAAAACAGTTCTTTGGAATACTGTGGGGAAAGGCTGGAGGTTGACGGAAAGAGTCATGGAACCAATGATGTATGGAAAGGCAGCAGCACCACAAGAAGTGTGAGAATACATCTCTACAGTCAACAAGAAGAAATGTCCTTGTTTTCCAGCTGGCTTGCCATGCATTGAATTCTGTGTCTGTGACGTTTTAGAGTGACAGAATTGTGGATGACGGCATAGTTGCACCCTAGAACTTAAAATGTTGGGTCACATTGTATATCTATACTGTATATAATTGATTATTCATTTAGGAATCGTCTTTGATTTTTCCAATTCGATTTTTCAGTTAAATCATTTGGAAAATATTGTGTCATGTTGGCTCATATTATAATCATATATTGTCAGATATCTTCAAAGAAAACATTAAAATATATGTATGTTTAAGTGTATACATTTCAAAGATTCTGATAATTATTTCCAGAGATACATGTGATAAGGCAGACGCTGTCCCTTTTGGAGAAGCCTAAATTTACACTATCTTCAGTTTTGGGGAGGATCCAAACATCAACCAAAAAAAACTAATTTTGTAGTAAAATATTTGTATACAATCTTCCATTTAAAAAACTAGACATATTAAAGTTATGAAAAAACATGGTTGTGCTTTGTTCTACCTTGGGTAGTGGTATCTAAACTTTTAGGGGCCTTAGTTCCTCTACTTATACGCTTTGGGGGTATTTTGGGTAATTTCCATGGCAATTTTATAGAATGTTGGGAAATACCTTATTTTTTCTATGTTGCATGACGTTAACGCTATATTTTACGGGGGCATTTAAAAGCCCCTGTAAATCCCAATTTCAAATAATTATATATTTGGCATATATGGCAAAATGCTCAGAGCCCCCGTTCATTTCTATCCTTGTTTCCTACATTGAAGAACTTTATATCTATCCCGCCATTGCCTCCAGGTTCATGTATGGATATTAATGTGAACTTGTGTATTGGCTGCAGTATGATGTGAACTCAGGAGCCTCTTTCCCTACAGGGCTGGAGCCCAGAGCCTGAGGAGTACAGAGACCTGCCCCAGAGGAACCTTGAGGGGTGGAGCGGGCCCCCACAGAACCCTTACCTGCAGATAGACCTGCTGCAGCCCTACAACATCACCGGTACATCACTGGCCTGCATGACATCATTAGGATTACACATTTGGATTTTGTAAAAGGTTTTAGGGGTTTGAGTGCATCTGCTGTGTTTGGTTAATGTTTGTCTGAATAATGTTTTAAAATATTTTGTTTCAGTGCAGGGTCTATTTTTGTCCCTTTTATTTAAATTTAAATTTCCCCTCTGTCCTTCTGGATTTAGAGCTCTGCGTACAGCATGTTTGTGAAGATCCATGTCAGAGATCTTTGCAGAGCTGCCTGCATTTCTACGTCCACGTCACGTGTAAACAAGGAGGCAGTGTGGCGTTTCTGACCCAAAATGTACATGAACTGAAGAGCAAATCTGGAAACGGAATCGCGAGACCGAGTCTGCTCTGTTGAAAATATGTTGGAAAAGCAACATGTCCATGTGAAAAACATTGTTCAAATGTACTGTTGAACAGCTGGTGGTGTATCGTAACCAACTGAAATTTTTTGGGTGCATTCATTTTATTCTTGTGTCTGGCTGTTGAAAAAATACGGATATATCCATTCTCTGCTCGACCAATCAGCGATTAGTTGACGCGAACCTCCGCAGAGATAGGCGACACGTTGCTAACCTCTGGGAGGACTGTACATGGGTCCGCTATCGGCAAAAGGGGCGTCTACAGATCTCTGTGTAGCGATGTGGATCTTCATCCTATGTGCTGACACTTAATTTGGCCTTCTCTCTCTCGCTCTTTGTTCCCATT
>OMNO01014875.1:0-11358 GCA_900303215.1 Trachyrincus scabrus | reverse complement strand
TCTTAATATTTGTATTGCAGATCTACGCGATCCACGTGAATGACCTATTTTGAAATAAAAACAGCGAATTACGCTGAAAGGCGAGGAGTTTGCATCTCTGCATTTCTAAATAGTCAATAGGTTTTATTTTTATAATAACCTGGCGGCCAGTTTATTCATCTTTCGGGTTAACACCGACGTCTAGTATACAACATTGATATTACATTTACAACCATCAGGAATAAATCTTGATACGTTAGCGCCATCTTATGGGCAATATTTAGAGATACATTTTTTTAGTTTCATACTGTTTTCATATATAAATATAGGTTCCATGTACATTTGAAGAAAATAAGCACGACGGTTCTCATTTTTTCATTAAATATTGATTTACTTCAATAATAATTTAAATGCTGTCAGAATGGTTATAGCAGAACTATTGACCCAACAAATTAGTTACAAAAATAAAATTGCATTTGTAAAGTCCACTGATTCAAAATAAAAGTATAATCTTACCCTTGTTTCTCAGTCAAATCTTGAATTTAAACTTCCCAGAGATGTTGCTGATCAATACATGATTTTAACCTTCCAGTCCAATTTTCACTAACTGTGAGATACTGGTTTACAGTGGTCCTCTTGTTATAATGAAATAGGCCTAAGGGATGTGACATCATATTCATTTAGAGCAAATAATGCCACAGTAGTTAAAGGATGTGTAATCAAATTATATGTGGAAAAATTAGTATTTGTCGCCACTGTTTTCTATATCTCTTATGAACTATAGGCTCATCAACAAGTACAAATGTATCAACTGTTCAGGATTTTTTTTTTTTGTAAACTGAGTACATCCAAGTGTCACAAAGTCCAAATTGGATAAACATGCATATGTTAACTGACGACCAATTTCAAGTTAAACAATTCACTTTGTTGTCTTCATATTGGACTGTCGGTATAGTGTTGACAATTTGTAGTCAAAGTGACATTTAGACCTTCAGTAGCAAGCATGAAGGAGATTAACATGATGTTGAATAAAGTTAGCATTTCTTTTACTAATACACATTCAGATAACCGATAGTGCTGATGGCTGGTCTGTCTTCATTGGTAATGGCCACTCTTCAAAGAGTAACCAAACACACAAAGATTACGCAACGGCTGGCAATAACAAATTGATCTGATTTAAGATGGATGCAACCCAGGAGCCAGAATATTTTTTGGCTGTAAGTTAGAGACATATTTGACAGTTTCAGTATAAATACCTTTTGGCTGTTCAGAACAGAAAATTTGCACTTGCTTAAGGCTTATTTAAATCAAAGAATTAATAGAATTCTTGACCTGGAAAAAATGAAATTGATTATACAAATATATATGCTGTACCCATTCAAACATGAGCACCTGAACCACATGAACCCACCTGTTACTGAACATGGCTGGTTCTGAAAGAGCACACAATACTTCTCATGCTTGGGCCACAATCTGAATCACATGAGCTTTCTTTGGCATTAATGTTAACAATGTCAACAGAAGTGGTGGCCGCTCAATGAAATATAAAAAGTACTGTAAGATCATATTTTCTAGCATTAATGATGCAATATGCTTTGAGTTCCCTGCAACTCCTAACCAAATGTAATGTAAATGCTGACCTACTTTACTCTTCTTGCAAGTGTACAGGGGAATGTACAGGGGAATTACTAGTGAAATAGGGCAACATTTAGACTTTCAACATTTAGAATACCGTTGGTTGGAAACTTTAAGATGAACTTCAGGGAAAAAAGCTGAATTTAAACTTGTCCTTAATTGCTGAACATATGCAACATTGTGTTGTTTTTTGTGTGAAGCTTTCTGTCTGTTGAGCCAAACAAATCGCAGTTGTGGTTCTAGTTAAAACAGAAGGGTGTCACTTAGTATGTGTTCTTCCTCACAGTGTAAACACTAATAAAGCCCTTAGAGTCATTACTAATACATTATCAGTTTATATTGGAGAAAAGGGAAATAGTGGTTTCCACAATTATATACTTGCCCTGAATCACGTTAAATACTCACACCACTAAGATAAACATTTTTAAAACAGCCGCAAACCAAACTAAACCAGACATCGATACATGCTGCTGCATGCCTCATCTCTGGAACAAGCCAGAAATAAACCCCACAAAGTCAAGTAAGCAGTCTGGAGCAGCATCAAACCAAACACTTCCACTCCGACGTTCCTTGGTCAAGTTCTGGCAAACAAAAGGTCTTCATTGCCTACTGAAAGTGAATGTTTTTCAAAACAAATACTTGCATGTTACAAAAGGATGTGTGGACTATGTATTATCCATTTGCCTGCGTTCATGTAATCCTGGTTAGCTCTCGCAGCTGACGGTTATGCGCTGGTACACTAGTGTGCGGTGTTGAGGTTCCAAGCAGTAGGCGATGCTCAGCTCCACGTCACGGCAGCGGCGTGAGAAGCGGCAGCGGTCACGGGCCAGCTCCTCCCACTGACCCCGTCGGTCCTCGTCCTCCCGGCTGCTGGTGAAGAACTCCTCCACTTCCTCACAGAAGCGCACCTGGCAGGGGGTGGACCAGGATTACACAAAAAATTAACAACCAACATCGAAATGATGGTTTCCTGTGAACAATACAAACACATGCAAACGCCCTATTCTCCTCATTTCCCCCATGAAAGCATCAAAAAGCATCAGCATTGAAGGCATCATCATAGGTCATTTTGACCTATGGTGTATTATTACTTAGTAGTCAGTTTGTTTTCCTCTCACCGTTTCAGAGATTGATAAACATTGACAAATACATGTGATATGACCAATTCCTTCGTTTAGCAGGAAAGTCTTGCCTTTGTTTCTGCTGGTCTGGTATAATTTTTTTTAAACATTAAATTAGGTAGCTAATTGTAGACCATTTAATAAATTAATTGAAATCGACAGGGCCTGTATGTTTATTTTATTCTTGCAAGAACTGTGCTTGCATGCACATAATATGGTCCTCAACAAAGAAAAAAAACATAAATCTGCATTCTCAGAGAAGAAGCTTGTTGAATAGTTGCATGGCCACTTTGTAGTAACTCACATTATACTGCATGCCGCTTTATTCAAATGTGTCGAATGACTGAAGAGAACCAGACATCAGTGGCCTACTACAGTGGTCTGGGAATGTGAATGAGACTTAAATGCTGTTTCCATGTGGACTGACACAAAAGTAGCATTTTAGCAAGTAGTGTGGACATGGACTCGGATGAACAGCAAAATATGTATCACGATAGAGGGTCACGATTCAACGTTGACTTTTTGAAGTTACCTTTGCGTAGACCTGTGTTATAGTTCATCAGCCTACGTGAGCGACTGTTGCACCACAGGAGTTTCTGTGCTATAGTGATCTTATCACTAGTGATTGTGGGTGGATCTGTAAAGAACACGACTCGTTTGATAGTTATGATTTCTTTTGTGTAACCAGTATATACAAATATTTTAATTTATTTGTCTGCTGCATGCTAACTGACGTAGTAAGGGTTACTTTAGGATCACAGATAAAAACACCTAGATGGCCATACTGACCTTTTTAAAAACCACGCAGCTCTGTGACGTGACCGAAGTAGCGGAGGCATGCGCCGGCGGTTCCGAGAATCCACTGTCCAACCGGTCCTCGGCCTCCTCCCTCATGTACCGGGGGGGCGATGATGCTGCTGCTGCTGCTGCCGCTTGGTGAGTCGAGCGAGGAGGCATCTTCAGGGACTTATTCTTCCCCTGGCACCCCTGCTCCTCTTGCACCTCCGTGAGAGGTCTTTCCGTCCAAACAGCAGCCTGGAAGTTCAGCGGATTGTAAGGGTCTGAAGAGCAAGAGAAGGAGTTAAACAGGCTGTCCGCATCTTCCGCCTCGCTGGCGGAGGTCGAGTCGTCCCACGAGTCGGGATGTTGGAGACCCGGGGGGGACACAGAGAGAGAGGGTGAGGCAAGGGGGGCTGAACCCTGGTCAGGGGATGAGTCCGGGGAAGAGTCTGAAGAGCGGGCAGCAGCGGCGCTCGTGGAGGGGATAGGCCGCGGGCCCGTGTTCATTGGAGCTGTAAAGTTGCGGGGGTTGTACGGGTCCTGAGTCGGGCACAGAGAGTTCAACAGGCGCTCGGCTTCCCAGTCGACTTCGTGATCCGAGTCAGAATCATCGCTGTCAGAGTCTGAAATCTCAGAGGAGCACTCGCTGTCAAAGCCATCGTCACAGTCGCTGAACTCGCTGTCTGACAGGTTGTCAGCATCATCATCATCATCATCATCATCATCACTACAGGGACTGCCCATTATGAAGGCAATGGCTCTGTTCTGGCAGTAGGGGGAGGTTAGCATTACAGGAGCTGCAGATGAACCTTCCTGAGTGGACGTTTCCCCACCACCACTCTCTTCACTGCCACCAACATCACACGCATCTTCTGCCCCGTCTTCCTCCATTCCTTTAGCTGCTGGAGATGGTTCCTCAGTGGGCTCTGAGGTCTCGGTCTCCACTGCGGCGAAATCGCCTGCTACCTGAAACTCTTCTTTAGCGATTACCTTTACCATGTACGGTTGGCATAACACATGTCCTTCTTCAAGACTGGAATAACCGTTATCTTGGTCAGGGGTCAGAACTGCCACCTCACTGAAGACAGTGGCAGCCCCTGCCATTGGTCCATTGGTGCAGGGCTCCTGTTGTAGCACAAGGCCATCTGAACACTTAGGAGATTCTGGTTGTGGGCTTTCGAGGCTCCCATTGTTCACTGGTTGCTGTGTATTGCTGGAGTGTCCAGCATTTTCGCTTGCCATCGACTCCCAACTACTGAACTGTACAATCAGCGCCGTTGTCTGGGCAACGGCGGCTTTTGTACCACCCAGTGGTGGAGAAATATGTGCACCGCGCATGCGCTCCCCTTTGCCCAGAGATAGTTTAGACAGCCAACTTTGAGAGCCATCCTCACTGCCCCAAAACCCACCCCACCAGGTATGACTCCTACACTCGACTTTGAGCAGGGAACTCGTCGCCTCCGTGGACGATGTTGCATTCAACAAAACATGACCAAGGTTTCTAGCACTTGAAAAATCCCCCATGATAGGCTGTTTTTCAATGTCACTGGGGTGTTTAATTCCTAATTCTGAAAGCGATTCTGCCGTCAACCACTTAAAGTTACTTTCACTTCTTGGTTCGATTAGTCTACCGACATGTTGGCTGCGCTCAGTTAAAGGCATTATGTCGCCCAAATACGCGACTTCTTTGCTAGACAACGTTGGCGTTAGATCTTCGCTAACCCACTCTGGTATACTGTCAGTCAAGGAACGAGTTTGAAGTAACCCGGGTAAATACTTTTGCAGTAAAGAAAGTGCGGGCCTTGAAACAACCGAGAACACGTTAATCCACGGCGTGTCCTGTTTGTCATCCCGGGACAAAGTGCCTGCATGCCCGCTAGGAGAGAGGGCCGACGGCTGCGTCTCGGACATATGTGCTCCGTTCTTCATATTCTTGAAATTGTTTAACACTCAGTCCAACAAGAAATACGAAAACATTAACCCAAGACCCCACACAACATTTTAAAATGGTATTTGATAGTTGTTACGTAGCAGCTTTCAATATTAGAAAGGCATGCTATTTTGACAGCTGTCAAAAAAGATCGATGCTATTTGTGTGCCCAGTCCCAGACAAAGCAATAGTCCGCTTTAAACGATAACACTTCTATGACTGTTGGATATCCATGTTTTGTTACAGTGAACGGCAGACATAGCAGCTACCCGTGCAAGCAGAACCCCACAGAAGATCATCGTCCATGTTGTCGGCGTTCAAACCGGGGACATTTTGCTCAGAATGGTTATCGCACTTCTTGCGGCTATGGAGCTTCGTATGAACACTAATATCAGCGGCTTGCAAAGGAAGACAACGTCCACTTGAGAAGCTGTGGCCTAAGGAAAAATGCATGTCCAACAAAGACAAAAAAGCCATTTCGTTTTCAGTAGAAAAAATGCCGGTGATTCTCCACAATAGTCCGATGTTAGCTAATGGTAGCTGCTGATGCTAATACGTTAGCAATGATAACCGAGACGAATAGCCTTGCTACAAAATGGCAAAACGATACACGTACCTTACGGCCAGTCTAAAACCTCAATATTCAACCACTACACGGCGATCGCAGCCAAACGTTTTAAAGTTGTAATGTGTTCAAATTGAAGCTTTTTCCACCAGGGTAAAATTTCTCAGTTGGTTGTGACGTTGTTAAGCGGGGAAGGCTGTAACTGGAGGTAGTGAGTATTTCATCAGAAAGTCTAGGGAACGTCTAAAAATACTCGGCAGATTCACGAATTCTCTGCTAGGGGGAGTCGGTATATTACTATCTTCAGGCAAGCGTGGGATATGAACTCGTGTCCCACATGTGCCGGTTACACAATGAAGTTGTGTCACGTTTAGACATTTTTTAACTACAAATCTGTATGTGGTTTGCGGTTTCTACCTAAATCAACGCACACATCTGCAGAGATAATTACTTAATTTTCATATATATGCATGTATAATGCATGTATTATTATTATTCATCCTTAATGCATGTTCTGTATATATTAATAATATTATACTATATTATAGTAATAGGCCTATATTTGTGAGTTGTCTGTGTAACTGATTCTTTATTTTCTTAAGAATGAATCAGTGAGAACAACATTTTATTGTGAACTTTATCCTTTTTAGATTCAAGTTTATTCTGTAGTGCAAATAATATTACAAAGCATGTTCAAAACACAATACAGCTGTTATTTATTAAAGAAAAAAAGTAAAATCAAATCACATTATTCATTTGGCCCTATTTACAGTACATCACATCCAGTTCATTTTTAACTTTATTAACATTATAGGCTATCCCTGTATTCACAACACACCTTAAATGGGCCATGTTTAAATTCCCTCCCTCATATTAAAGGACAATACCAGTCTGGGTGATGAAACCACCGTGGCTTCACTAAAACATCCGTTACCAATATCATCTGTCAAAATCTCTTCGTTGTCCTACTAAGAGCATTTTACGTGAATGCTCCTGCCACGAACAATAGCAATATAGCACTTTGGTCTTTGTGATAAGACATTTTATGTTGTCCACAAACTCAGTACTGATTGACACACATTGATTCCAAAAGACCAAAGTGCTATATCACCATTTTTTACATTCATGGGCAGGCACCCCCGTAAATGCTCTTAGGCAGAATCAGTACAAGTGATTTTGACAAATGATATTGGTAACGGATGTTTTAGTGAAGCCAGGAGAGACGTTACGATGGTTTGATCACCCAGACTGGTATTGTCCTTTATGTCCCTTTTTTGGCACTCATTGCATTGCCTCCTTTCCATCTTGTATTTCTCAAAAGCTGTTTGTGCTGATGCATGATGAACTAAGTTTTTCCATCAACATACAAATATGGCCTGTGTTTTCTTTAAAAAAAAACATCACTCCATCAATGGTCCTTAAAATTAATAAGAAAAATAAACAAACTCAACTTAATTCAAAAAATCATTAGGTTCCCATTTCTGTGGTCAAATAACCATAGCCTTAAGGCAAGAGAGGTTGCATGAAATATATTGAATATGCACAATATGTTACGAGATCAACATGAGATCTATGGTAATTGAGAGAAATTTCAACATTTCTGGTGAGTTCCACAACTTAAACAGTGAATCTAATAGCTCAATGCCAGAGAGGTATGTGATCTTCAAGTTACATTATTTGTGTTGTCTGTCTGTCAGTTAGTCAGTCAGCCAGCCAGCACAGTCCACATTCTAAACTGTAATTAGACATTTTCCTAGAAGCCTAAACAACCTGTGTTGTTTCTGCATGAACTGGTCCTCACAGTTTTGTAGTTCTGCACAAATGTGCTAACTATATGTTATAGTACTAATAGTGTTTTTAAGCAATTACTGTTATTCATTTAGTTTAAAAAATATGTCTATTCTCTGTGATCCACAGGATTTTTTTGTTGTTGAATTAAACAGTGATTTCAGAAGTGTAGATAAAAAAAGCAAAAAAGATGGGTCTTGCAATCAGAATGGCACAGCATACAATCAAATTAATGTATTCCGTTTCTCTCACATGGACATGTATTCACACACACGAACATGCACACACGCACACATACACATGACTCAACACTCATGCATTCTTCGTATAAGAAAAAATAGTCTACATATTGGTTCATTTTCACTTTACAGCTCAACATTAAAAATTAAATACAGTCAGCCCATGGTGTGAGATTTGCCGATTAGCATCGACTGCTAAGGTAGCTCGTGCTGTACAACATTTTAGAATAGCAGCTAAGCAATAACAGCAGAAAATACACAGACTAAAACTATACAGCATATACACAAAAGACTGCATGTGAAAAGTGAAAACCGTCCTGCTTTCCTGCAACACATCATATCTGCACGCCATAGTTCTACTGCTTCTGAGCTCTACAAGCTCTACTGCATCTCTACACACTGGGGCAATGTCAATGACATATCTAAACCCAACTCAAATCATTCTGTATTAATACCCAAATAGGACATCTGAGAGAGGAGAACCACCTATCGTGTGAGAATGTCCACTATCTCACAGAGCTGTTGACCGATCCATTCTCAATCGCCATTTATTTTAGGAATGTTTTCTTTACTGTTCTTGTGTCTCTCTCACACCCTCTCACTCTCACACACACACACCATTTTCCATGTTATCAATGTTCTCAGCGGGTCGACTCTGCACCCTCCAGGCCGAGCTGGTGCCAGTCCACCCAGTGCTGGCCAGGAAGGAGCTTCTTCAGAGGGATGAAGGTCTCCCCCAGCAGGGTGTTCTCCCAGAAGGGCCCGTCGCCCAGCACCCGCAGGTGGATCACCCTCTGGTCCAGGTCACCGCGGGGGATTCGTTCGTACACCAGCTGTGTGAGGAAGAGGTGGAACATATACTCAGTGATATATAGTCCAAAGCTATCACTGTTGGCACCAATTATGATCATTGAAAAAATCTATTTTGACAATACACACAAATGTTTACTGACTTACCGTCACCATATTTATATATTATTGCATATTTTATATTATGTTGATACACTGCATTGAAGAATAAAAACACTTTGAACTTTGAATCAACCCTCATCATCTCCCACTTGTTCGGTCACGGTGTTGTTGTGTTATGTTCACCATCTCATTGTAGGTGGTGTTGTTGTGTTATGTTCACCATCTCATTATAGGTGGTGGTGTTGTGTTATGTTCACCATCTCATTGTAGGTGGGGTTACAGGTACGCCGTGCTGCTTTGGTCTTCTTCTTGCTGGTCTTCTGGGGGTCCGGCAGTAGGTAGAGCTTCACGTAGGGGTCAGGGTCCGTCCCGTCCTGGAGGGGCTGCTGGTGGGCGTCAGGTAAGGGGAAGATAAGCCACAAACACACCAACAAATGAAACCTGTTGACCCCCAAATCACCTTTTTTTCAGTTGAAAACTGTTGTGTTTGGGTCTCACAAAGTTGGGGAACATTTGTGATATTTTTGACTAAAATGTATAGAGTTGTTAAATAGGGGACATTATCTGAAAATACGAGGGGTCTGCTACTTCCGCTAAAAACGTTTTTCCAGTGCGGGAGTTTTCTATTGGCTGTGCACCCTGGCTCGGGCAAGTGTGACGTGTGTTTTGACAACGCTTGACAACGCCCCTCGTACCTCATACCTGCTCGTATGAAACCCAATGTGATAAAAAAAAATGTAATCCCCTGTGCGGGGTAAAAAGGGGGTTTCCGCACCCTTTAAAGACAGAGTTCTAAGAAGAATAAAGTCATGCACACACAGACTTACACACACGCACACACTATACTTACCAGACCCCGTATGTGCATGACCATGATGAACAGCTTGTCAGTCTTGTAGGAGATGGACAGCTTGACCTCTCCCAGATCCTTCCCCGACGGCGGAGACCAAGAGAGCTCTGAAAACAAAGTTAGGGGTCTGTTCATTCAGAGGCACGCACAACCCTGTACATTGTCACAGCTAATCATGCAAAACATCTGTTTTGTTTTGCAAGCGTGTACGTGACTTTTCAAACAGGAAATAACCCTGCACCAAAATGGTTTGTGGTGACAAAAAGCTTAGCATGTGATTCGGTCAGTGATGATGTTCCAGGAAGTATTATGGACTTATGGACTACGTGTGGGTGTGTGTGTATACGTGCACACAGTGATAAATGTGCCTGGATGTGTGGGTGTGTGTGTGTATACGTGCACACAGTGACAAATGTGCATAGATGTGTGTGTGTGTGTGTGTGTGTGTATAAGTGCACACAGTGATAAATGTGCACAAGTCGTATTTTCAAAGAAGTCATGTGGGCTCTGCTGAGTCCCTCAATGTCGCCCCCCCCACACCGTTTGATTTGATCATTATTATCATCATTATCATTATTATAAAATATCTCATTAATGCAAATATTATTGACAGATATGCAGGACACATCAAATACGAAGTGTATACAGGCAACCAAATTACTCACTGAGAGTTTTTTCCAATACTAATTAAAGATTGTGACAGCACCCTTGCGTTGTCTTTGTGCATTATATTGACATTTGTTAATATTTTATATTAACACACATGTAACCTAAACCCATTGTTAAGAACCAAACAGCATAAGAACAGCTCATGTCTGCTTGTTTACCAGCCGGTTTGTTCTGCAGTGTGTTGAGTGGAGTCCCTGGTCTCTCGTCTCTCGGCAGTGGGTGGAAAAAGGTGTAGATGAGGTCGCACTGAAGAGATGCAAACATGTAACATGCTAACATATTTAAACCACATTTGACAGAAACATTGACATAACATTTTCTGCACATTTATGTATCTGAGAAATATGTAGTACACATTGATACACAAATATTGTATTGATTGACACAGAATGACGACTGTATTGCTTCTGAAAACACCCACATTATTAACTAGTTATTAGTCCATGGCTAGTTAGGCCCATTTGTGTTTTGAAGCCTCAAGTTGTGCTGTAATGTAATATTTTTGCAGTTAATGCATACAAATACAGCAATTCAATAGTATATTGAGAGAAATATCTCAGTTCAAGCCACTAGGTGTCATGTAAAGTAGAGATGACATCTCTGTCTAAGGACTTCCCATAACAATCAAGTAACTGCATATGCCTTGCACAGTACAAGAGACATTCAGTGAAGTCAGTGGTGCTGCCAAGTGTCCAAGGCTGGTTGTGCATGATACTGCGAGTGTGTGAGTTCTACACTGATATGACCTTTTAGGGAGGCAGAGTCCAAAAAAACAAACTGAGTGAGTCAAAATGAAACTACTGTAAAACACACACGCACGCACGCACGCACGCACGCACGCACACACGCACACACGCACACACACACACACACACACACACAGGACGTTT
>OMNO01014867.1:0-11995 GCA_900303215.1 Trachyrincus scabrus | reverse complement strand
GTGATATGATTAGAACCCTTAGTTCTATGCACATACACTCTGGGGAAAAAGGTACAGGCTTCATAGAAATGCTTTCTGTACAGAGGGCGAGGCCCTCACATTGCATACTAGTTCAAGGAAGTAGGGCGGTCAGCCAGGCATCCACCTCTTGCATGCTTGTTTGTGTGCGAGTGACCGCATCAGTATTTATTGTGGTCTGCAGCAAATAGAAATTGGACACTGTGTGAGCTGGTTCCATACTGTGACAACTCACGCTATGCCGCAAGTCAACTCTGTGCAGCTAAGCGAGAGACACACACACACCCACACACACACGTGTTTGAGCATTACTCTGCTAGCCTGTTATATCTTTCCCCTCTACCCTCCATGGAATGTTCTACCAACTGGCTAAGCTGCAGCTGGTGTCCAAGTCAGGCCACCAATATTTGTGAGCCTTTTTTGAGTTGCCCCCCATGCCAGACATACGCAGGATGCCCACCAGACACCACCACCATCAGAGGCCCAATTAGGGTTAGTAGGTAACTATCAACTAGATGCAGGCTCTTAACACTGTCTGTCAGGAGGACCTTAATATTGCAACCTTTTTTGTCTCAGCAAGGCTTTTGTGCACACATTGACAGTCTGTCACTGTGGATCAACTTTGTAAGTTTTCTTGCCTACCTATGTTGAATGCACTTATTGGAAGTCGCTTTAGATAAAAGCGTCTGCTAAATGACTAATGTAATGTAATGTAATCTTTTTGTCAGCTGTTGAGTAGATTAAATAGCCGCATATCCATTAGAAAGGTTAGCAGTTATTTGTTGTAAACCTAACAGTGTGTACACATCACAGTAGATGTGTACAAACTATTATAACGTTCGTAGAACACACGCACAGTATGGCACACTGAGTATGCCATACATTGGCCATAGATGCCTTGATGTTTGCTCTGATATTTCCACTGGACAAAAACAAAAGCACTAAGAACTAATTGCTACACAGACTACAATATGAGCATAACAAACATGCATAGTATAACTTAGCTGTAGATTATATAACTTAAAATTTAAATATTAAGTTTAAATGAAAAATATGTTTCTCTCATCTTTAGCCCTTTTCATAAAACGTTTCAAAACCAACCACTAGGTGTCGCCTTTGATCCGTTAATAATTGCCAGCGTGCTAATGACATTTTTATCGTCAGTACGTTAATTACATTTTGAAAACATGCCGTTTTACTTTAAACATGTTTAATGTAGTATCAGATGGTGGTGGTGGTATAGTACTTTCTGTTATCTCTGTATCCAAACAATCCCTCCCACTCTGGGTACGCCTAATAGAAAGCACCTCCTAGTAGCTTGGTCAGCAGGGCGTCCTGGGGGCATTCGTACTGATTTCCAGTCGGTCATGCCGCGACCAGCGCCAGGAAACATTGTTTACAATATGTCAGATAAGAGCCTAGCTCGCATACACTTTAACATATTTAGCTGTGGCCCGGACAGATCCGGGACCGGGACCGTGTAGCCCCATCCCATTGTAACTTGGGCGGACTTGACAACTGTGGCTTTAGGAAGTCGAGTCAACTTCCCATTGATTTGAAAGTCGCACGCGCCGCTTCAAGGAGCGAACGGCAGTTATTCATATACCCGCACCGCTCCGGGAGGAACACCCGCTCCGCTCCGGGGGGCTTTATGGCGGATGGGATGAGGGCAAGACTACAAAGATTCAGTCTATTCAATACCAAGCCTGGGCAAAAAGATGTAAGTGAAGCTATTGTGTTTCGATATGGGCTTTGTTTCTTAATACTTGGCGGCCACTGAAACATAGGTTCATGCTAGACAGCAGTTAGCGCTAGCTACGTTGACCAGACCGTTTAGTGTCTTTTCAAGTTTGTAACTTTTAACCGTTTAGCTAACCCGCTACTGTGGTACGGCGACTACTATATGCATTCTCTTAAAACCTTGTAACCGACATTGTCTTGTTTTGCAAGGGGCGCAGATGTGGTGAATGTCACGTATCGGTTAATAACGTGGTAAATAACTATGATAAATATGCGGTATGTGTATAGAAAGTATTGCAACTAGACTGTCCATGTGTTTCCAATGAACATGGGTGGCCGTGGGTTTGAGCGAATCGCCCCGAGTCGTGCAGTCTGTTGATCTTACTTGAGCTGTGCTGTCTGTTGACCTGAAGCTATTAACACATGCATGGAGAATGCCAGGAGCCCACACCACAGACAGGTGCCAGTCAGGGATTGGCAAAACCATACAAGTAAGCAAATGGCACTCGAATCCGGTACAGGAGTGTACATCACATTTTAATTAATACTTGGCGTATGTGATGTAGGCTAACTCCACAGCATCCACTTTGCTCTCACCCCTTCAATTTCACCACCTTTTAGATGTGTTCATTTACAAGAGGCTGTGTAGGATTTTGTCCTCCCACAGGGTTTGGCTATAAGGGTTTTGAAGGTGACTCTGCTGCCTCTATAGACCTGGTATGTAAACATACATTCTGCCTTTACCTGTTGCAATCATTTGCTATAGCCGTACTGTACTATACCATACTGTACTGTATGAGAGGGACTGTGTCTGTGTGAGTCATTGCAGTGTCACCACCATTGTGATAGTGAGATGTCCACTGGTGGAATTAGGAGGTGGGGTTGGGTGTTACTCATGTAATAGCATTGCAGGGTTTTCTTCCCGTCTACTTTGGTTCTCTCCTTCCTGCCATGACACATGGACAATTATCAGACATGTACAGTCTGTTCAAGCCTTGCCTTATAAACCGTGCTTCATTTCCTAATCGGAGGTCCCCGATTAAAATGACAGGTTGGGGTTTAGAGGAGTGAGAGTTGATCCCTTATGTTTTATTTTGGATGGAGTTGCTTTTGCTTCAGTGTGTTAGTCAAACACATACAAAAATGTGTTTAGTTGTTAGTTTTTTATTCAGTAGCTCAATAGACTTTGTTGTTGTTGTTGTTGTTGTTGTTTTAAAGTCTGGAGCTGTTAAGTACCTTGAAGCTGGCCTACTTCTCCATGCCATCTAAGCCTGTGGTGCTGGTTCTTGTAATTCACTCTCATAATGCCCTCCCTTTTCTTTTCCTTTTTTCTTTTTTTTTTAATATGTGGCCTCCCACCTCTGTTCTCGTGACTGTCAGGCTGTACTAAAAACAGGCCAGTTAAATGGGGACATTTTACTGTACAAGCCAGACTATACCAAATCAGTCGGTCAACTTTGCCCAAGCCCCGCATAGCTCGGCATGTGCCTAACAAGTTTTATGTTTATGTTTTGGTTTGTATTCCTTTTTGAAGAGCTTCAATTCTCTATCACTTTCCCTCTCTATCTGTTCAAAGTTATAATCCAACCACCCCTCTTCTTCTGGTGTGGCCACTGGCCTACCTCTGTGGTTAGTCCTGAACAACAACTCCCCTCATTGTGTCCCCAAGCTCACATTTCAGGGCTCTCGTCATCTCCCCGCCTTGCTTCTCTTTGTGCCCTTAAGTAGTTTCCTCCACTCATGGTATGACCTCGGTGGCTGCTAACCATTTCTGCCACCCTTCTGAGTGTGGGAAGGCATACTAGGCAGGCACCCTGCGTTACGATTCCCATGCTGCCCAAACACTCCCTTGTCCTTTTATTAGATTCTAGACATTCCTTCCCCCCCCCTGCCTTGGCCTTTCTCCGGTCACTCCGGTCCTGGTGGTAAGTCTCCTCCTGAGCAGGGGGAACTTTGATCCTGGGCTCTGCTCCACTGGGGCACATGACCATGGGAAGTGCTGAATGGGGACTTTCAGCTGACTTCTGGTTGTTTTTGTAGTGGACTTATCATTGGATGGGCTAGCCTCCTTTTGGGAATGGCCCAACGCTCGAGTATGAACCATCAGCTGGGTCACATGGTTTGTTCAGTCATGGACGCTGCAGTTATTAATGTCCATTTAGGGAGGTGACCGTCTGACTGTCGTCTCTCCCTGCTATATTTATTAGTACTAGTATGTCAAATTTCTTTTGCTTTGCTTTGTATAAACAAATTGTCTAAGATTGGTGGGAAAAAAATCACAATAATTGAATGTAGTGTATTATCACAATAATTATGGGGAATTCTACATAATATAGATTAATATCACGATATGTTTATGAATTCAAAATACCATTCCTAACAGTCTAACTCCGAGGGTCATTACACTGAAGTACAGTATATGGACATTTATAGTATGGTATCGGACTTTTCCTTTCTCACTGACGTTTCAAACCTCATATTTGATCATTTTAAGGGCATATCTTCTTGTAATTAATTTATACTATAAATCCGGGTATCACGATAAGTCGATATCTTCATGTCATGACGATACAATACCATTCAAAGACGATAAATGATAATATTGTATTATTGCTCAGCCCAAAGCTTACGCCTATATCAGCAGGTTGTGTTTAATCATATGTTCCACAAAAGCAATCTTTCCATCTACAGCTGCAGAATACAAGTTCTTTCCAGGCTGGTGTACACCAGTGTAGCAACAAGAACAGAAGCATGCAGTGCAAGGTCTACACAGGCTTCACTTCCACATGTTACCTTGTATTCATTCCATTTAGGCGACATTGTAAATTATCAAACATCACTTTTGTCAGCTTCCCCTTTTCCAGAATAGGTGTTAATATCACAGGTTTTTTTGTTTTCCAGAGTCGGTTGCTTTATTTGATTTGTATTGAGGACTTGATGAAAAGGCAAACAAAATGCCACCTTCTAATGCCCTCAGCAGGGTAGCAATCTGCCGTTTAAACAAGCTTTTTGGGAGTAATTTCTTTCAAGGAACCGTCTTTTGATTACGAGAGGGAAGGAGGCTCCGCTGAATGGGCAGAATGGTGTTGTTGAAGCCTGAAGGAGTTCCCTGCACTGATGGGTTGATACTAAGTAGGGTCCTGAGAAGCCTCTACTAACACACACGCAGGACCCTAGAAGGAGATTTAATTCTAGACCGTTTGTTTTGCTGGTGACGTTTCCAGGTAACGTGTGTTTCATGTGTAACTTCCTCCTTTTTATTTTTCAGAGTTAGGCGCAACAGAAGCCCCTTATTAATACCTGCAGGCTGCCAGACACTGTGCTCATACAGTGCTCCCCCCCCCATGTTAGAGGCCTCTGCTGTGGGCCTACTGACTTCCTCTTTGAGGCCAACCTCATCTGAATGTTGGTTCACTTAGAACAAGACAATGTATTCACTGTCCTTTAGTAAGTAGGTTACCGTTGGAGCAGTGATGGTTTGCCAACGTTTTTTCTTTTACATGAGACGGCTCAAGCCTTCATTTCATCACGGGAACAGAGATACGTTGTTGTGTTCATGTGAATGTTTGTATAGGACCTGGTGTCTAACTCCAACCCTAGGCTGAAGGTTTATATGCTACTGCATAGTGGGCAGGCTTGCCCTGATGCTGGCAAAGTACTTGGGTAGCTTCCACTCGAGTTCGCCACCACGGGACTCGAACTCGGTTCCTCTCTCCTTTCACCAGCATTAGCGCCAGCGGCATTAACCCACTCGGCTATTGGAAAAGCTGGCTAATTCCTACAGCCAGTTTCTTCTTGTGCATTCAGTTTCTTCTTCTGTGCATTTACACTGCATGTGTGGGTTGTGTAATGTTCAGGTTTTTTCGTGACGCCAAAAAGGGTACAAATAACCACCCTTCGTCAGTGTCCGGTACCATTAGGAACCGTTGAGAAATATATGCCTACTATTGGATGTTATCACCGAAGTTAAATGTGCTCTAAGACTAAAGCCAAGCAGGTAGGAGGAAGCCGAGGACGCTCGAGAGGTAAACAGAAAGAGGTACGTGTCAGTAGACAGAACGCAGACAGGGCCTGCTGCGTACACCCAGCAGAGAGGGAGAGGATGCACTGTTACACTGGTCCCCTGGATGCTGACCAGACTAAGAGCTACCGGGCAGATGGAGACTGTTGTGTACTGTGGTGGTGAATAAAGAGGCTTTGAGAAGCATGAAATGGAATCAGTGCATCTGAGATGGAACGGCATCAGAGTGATAAAGTCATCTAAAAAAGAAAAATTAGTTTTAGAGGATCTCAGCTTGTGTTGACCTGTGTGATGGGGGACATCACACAGTGGTTTCATGATGCACATTAAACCACAGTATGAACTAACAACTCTCTCACCTGACTTATACTTAAACGTTTAACTTACTTGTAGGTCTTAGGTGTAGGTGTCTGTAGTGCTATATAAAAAAAAGACCAGGACTGTGATTATAAATATTTAGCTAACCCTGATCAGAGACCCAAAAACCCAATTGCAGCTGTCTGCCTAATAATTATCAGGTTTCTAATGAGTTGCAGTCCCTGTCTGGCCTACTCTACCAGCGAAGAGCATAGGCAGGCTCCCCTCTGGGGCCAAGCTCTGGTGTATTGTCACCATGGAGCCATGGGATTACAGGTGTGTTGGGAAAACAAGCCGCATTTAGGATTACAAGTGTGAATCATTTGGTCTCAAAATGTGCACATTCTGACTCGGCGCAAGACAAAGTCCCTGTGCACCACTTGAGCTGCCGATGCCCATTTTTAATATTCGTGGTCCTCTGGAACCTCTCGTGTTGCTCAGAGCACATTCTGGCTCCTGCCAGATCTTCACCATGCTCTGTTATCTCCTCTATCTCTCCCTCTCGCTCTCACTCTCGTATATATTTACCAGAATCTTAGCAGTTCTGTTGACTTTATGAGGTCCTTTCTGTGTTCCTGTTATTCATATGCTCCTTGTTGCCATCCATCACCTCTATCCGGACATTAACTGTAGACGCTATCCAGACTGCAGTGTGGAGAAGAGCCTTTGTTCCTCTTTGTAAGCAGACTTCGCTACGAGGTTACAGAGGTTTGACTAGATAAGATTGAACATTCTAATAGTTTGTATATGTATATACAAACAATATATACTCTCCGTTCTACCCCCACAAGCGCTGCCGTCTTGAGCAATCTATACGGACGCATTGTATCAGTACGAGTTCTTAGAATGGCGGTCGCAATCATAACAAGCAACTGTTGTTATCGATGTGAAGGCTAGAACATTTTAGAGACGCGGCTATCTAGAGACGGAACCGTACTGTAACGGCAACATTCTTGTGTTGTTTGGAAACACGTATATGTCGCAACATCCTCCTCCACCGAGGTCGCCATGGTTGGCCTTGGCGGTTGGTGCAATACAGCAGCATAAAAGGGCCTCAGTGTTAGTCAGGTAGCTTTAACACACGGCAGAGCTGGGCCGAACACGCCTCATACCCAGGCAAGACTGAGCAAAGACCTGGCACACTCCCCTATCTGAGCCTCTGTAGAGCCAGTTGTTGCTCACAGTGGAATGACATCACTAGCATGACTCAACCACCAGCGCCTGCTCACCACCGCTACTTCCTGGTTTGCTTTTTTTCATCGGGTGGCTTGGTTTGGCACACGTCCAGAATGGGGTCAATATTACTTCTAGGCCACTGGGGATTGGAAACCAAGTCTATGTTGGGAACAATAGCCAAACTGACTTGCATGCAGTCATGGGCATATATTAGGAACATGGTTGTATGTTGGATTTTATGTTAGTTCATATACATTGTCTACATTCAATGAAACCACTACGCCTGTAATTATACAGTGAGCAGACATTCCAATTGAAACATTTTGAACCAGTGTTGTTTTGGATATCTTGGGCTACAGTGCATGAAATAGAGAATGAAATGAGGTGATATATTTTTAGTTGGATAAAGTAAGTACAAGGCCATGGAAAATCGACTAGGCCTGGCCAACATAGTAGAAGAAAGTGCTGCATTGATTTGACCCACATAACTTCAATGGAGATGGTAGTTCCTTGTGTCCTTTCTGATGGTGGCTAGCCAACAGAAAATATTAGCTTCTTTGTGCAACTAACGAAAACGTTGCAGTGTCTCGACTGTACATCACAGTACATGAGGGAGAGTCGCGTGTGTGTGAGTTGGGGGGGGGGGGCCGGGGATTGAAAGTGGTGAGCTAATGGAAATGGTAAACCACCTCTAATCTAAACTCTGTGTGCACATCCCATTGTCTGTCTGTCTGCCTGTCTGTCGACTTGTGAAGCAAAGCCCAGATGACTAAGCGTGTCCCTGCATGATCTGTTCCTCTGGGTGTCTGGTCTACCTCTCTGCCCGTCTCCCTTCCCTCTGCTCTCCCCTCTTCCTGTTGTTGGCAGTGGCTGACAGTAGGTGGTGGTGGAGCTGGGGGAAGGCTGCATCACATTGCTTTAGTTAACTATATTTCAGGCTCTTGGCTTCCTCCTTGTATCATGTCTGTTCGTGTGTGATGGTTTGGTTTGTGTGTTCGAGTCAGGTCTTCAGGTATTAGCCAATATTTAGTCAGACTTTAGATTATTGATCTAAAGTCAGACGAGCTCAAATGGCAGACGAGCTCAAATCTGGGTGAACGGGGCCTTTCTCTTTCTTTCACTCCATATTAATTACGACCAGTTGCCGGAAACGGGGATCTGTAAGCACGTAATCGGCTATGAACAGCGAACACAAACTCGGCCAACAGTAGTAAACAGTAAAAAAGTGTTCATCAACACCGTGTAGACCGGCCACTAGAAATACACTTAATTATTAATTAAAATCCTCTTCTGAAAGCTTCGTCTCACTTTCTGTTCGGTAGAATATCTCCTTAACGAAACGGGAAACAAGGCGTAACTCTGCCCCCTCAGTTTCTGGTGTCCGGCCCAGGCTCTGTGCCGTCTTCCCCACGAAGTTCTGCTGTAACATAGTGGGACTGCTGGATCCCAGATTAGCCGATATTAAGTTGGTCCCAGCATGGGATATATTGTAGGTGGACTGTAAGCACACACTATACACTCAACTTGTGTGGCTGTTTTCCACCCATGTCATTTCCTGTTTCATAATGATTAGCTGGAAGCTGGCTGAAGATAATGCTGTTTCACGCAGCTGTTATTATCACGACTGTGGTCTATGACACAGCCGATTGAGAGGTATTTGGCTGAGTGAAGGGAGTATGTTGTATAGAACAGTATTTGACTGATGATTAACTGATGCTTATTGTAAACATTCCTGTGCATGCTTTTTTATTGCTGTGACGTGTTGCCTCCTGGTTGGTTTGGAGCGTCAATGCATCATGCATGACTTCTATGTTGTTGATGCCTGAGTTGGGATTTATGTTAATTCCAGATGCGTCACTCACTGGTGTTGAGAGAAAAGGGCCTTCAACCCCATCTTTCCAATAGGAATAAATTGAATACACACACACACACACACGTGTTATGTTTGTTGTAGTTGTATGCTTGAGTAAGAAGTTGACTCACTCAACTATAAATCCAGACACAGACCAGGTGAGAGAAAATTATGTAAAAATAAAGAAACTGGAGAAAAGGAAAAGTCTTAATGGACTAAAATACAACAGCAGGGCGGTCAACTGAACCGCTAACTTTTATTACCTACTGGGAAAAAAGGTCACATGACTTACTTGCTTCCAGTGCTACACAACATTACAACAGGTTAGCCAATCAGGAACCACTAAACGCTGCACCTATATGGCGCATGCTTACATATGGCTTCCCGTATGCATCTTTTATTGTCCTGCTGTTTTTTTAAGGCTTTCTCCCGTCTTCGGCGGTGGTAAGCAACCTCGGCCACATCACCACCCCTGTCATACATTATTTTCCAGTAACGGGACACCGTGGTTTGTTCCTTACTTATTAGTTCTTTTAGTGATATAAACATTGGATAATGTAGCAGTATTACTAGGATGTCAAGCTATTCAAATGATCATAATGAGAGAAAGCAAGGCTCTCTTGTCTTTGTTTGATAGTGTACAGATTACATTCTAGGGCAGTGATTCTCAACTGAGTTGAGAGTCCCAGTTGACTTATGGGGGGCATTTTGAGTGGGTCATGCCAAACCTTAATCTTTAGAAAGAAGTCCATGAATTAACTAATGTTTCAATGTTAATTCATGTTTCAATGGCTTACTATTTCATTGAGTTTAGCCCCAATTTGTTTAGCTTTTTGTTCGAGTCGAATGACTAATGACACATGTGGGTCCTGAGGCTAGACCAGTAGGGGTTTGAAGATGAAACCGGGACGTGATCCCATGTCTCGTACTCTTCAATGATGGAAGAAAATGCGAGGCATGTTCCCAGTTCAGTACGTAGTCTAGCAGTAGCAGTCTTTATTTCACTGCCAATCCCAATCAAAAGTATTTATATAATTTATGTAACACAATGTGGTTTCTTGTGGTATGTTGTTTGATTGGAAGATAACTAAGCTTTCTTATGCTCAAACAGACGTGCACAGATTTACACACACACTGTAGCACCCTGTCCCCTTCATGTATTTCCAGTTTAGCCACTTTTTTTCCACTCAGTGACTTTTGCTGCAGCTGGCATCTGCAGTTTCTCCACCTAGCACACTATGTTTACAAGTATCTGTAACGCTGACGGTAAACATACAGACGTACATCTTGTGAGGGTTTTGAAGTCATTACAGTGTTAAAAAACGATCATGAACATTTCTTGAGAACAAAGACGTACATGAATATGAAATATAGACCCATGTGTCTGCATATTGATGTTGATGTGGCAGTTTCCCCTGCCACCTGCCATCTGCAACGGCTTTCCAGGACGTCTCCAACAGCAGGACACAGGCAGATGATGATTAAACCGGTTTATTGTAGAGTTTGAGATAGTTTGAACAAGCAGACCAGGTGGTACGTGCTGACATGCTAGCGCTCCTCCTGAGTGTGTGTGGTGACGGCTGGTTTAACCCGTGGGCCTTGATTACTCTGATGCACCACAGGTGTGCAGCCTCACCCAGCCCCAGAGTCTAATCAGTCTGACTCAGGCTAGGTGAGGCTGCTTAAACCAGCCACCAACAACACACACTCCACAGTTGACATTATACCTTCTCACACTTCTAGACTAGAGAGTAATACCTGAACGCAACTCTTTCCCCTCATCTCTTCTCCAGGTCCCTGAGATCATCAGCACACTGCGGCAGGCTGGCAAAAGCGCTGCACGCAGCGATGACGTCACACCTACCGCCGACGTACCGCCGCCCACCTCCTCCAGGGGCCTCGCCGCCACTCACAGCTGCCCCGCCTTTTCTTCCATCTCCACGGCAGCGACGACGGCAGCCGCGACGACTACAGCGACGACCTCCTCGCAGTCTGCCCCCCCCTTGTCCCCCACGGCCTTCGCCAAGAAGTTTGAGGTGCTGTTCTGTGGCCGCGTGACCGTCGCGCACAAGAAGGCGCCGCCCGCCCTCATTGACGAGTGCATCGAGAAGTTTGGCCAATCGCGTGGCTCAGGGGGCGGTGCCAAAAGCGGTAGTGGCGGGGGCCTGGCCGGCGGGCTGAAGAGGGTACTGGCCTTCCACTCTAACGGTTTGGCGAGTGACGGTGGCGGAGATGGGCCGGTGCAGAGCCCCACCGCGGCCAGGCGGCCCCTGATGTACAAGAGGGACCCCAGCTTCCCGTGTCTGCAGGCCCTGGATGAGAACGGCCTCTCGCCAGAGATAACCCTGAGCCACGCTGATGACACACACTGCCACTCCACCGGGGTCCGGCCCACCAGCCTGCAGGAGAACAGGACCATGCTTTTTATGGTACGCTACCCGCCGGGGAGATGTATACACACGCATCCACAGCAGGGAGATTTATCTATTTGTAGCATGTCTTAAGTCAAAACACTAATTCAGACGGGACCTACAGCAGACCATGTTGTTTTTGGTCGAACTCATTCAGGCGGTTCATATATTATATATTGCTGTTGTAATCGGTGTCAGACCGATCAGGTGTCAACTGTCAAAATTGACAGTTTAAGTTATAATTTGAGGCGTTCTTTCCGGTCTAACTTTGATTCTAGGGGTGTGCACATATGTTTGTAGAATAATTGTACTTGAATATTCTTTGGACAGCAAAATTAGCTCTTCCTTCGGGATGTGTTCCTACACGATTGGAATCCTGTGCAGCATTTTAACCATTTACATAACTCGCCAAAACTACAC
>OMNO01014856.1:0-11492 GCA_900303215.1 Trachyrincus scabrus | reverse complement strand
ACAAAAAATTGTTAAATGTTAAATTTTGTAAAAGATAAGTATTCCATAGCCCTTCTCATAAGCTTCTTCTCCCAGTATCTCCTCTGCTGATCCCACCCCCACTGTGTTGCTTCAGGGGCTTGGCATAGGTGGAATAACAGCCAGAAGACACCATCCTAAACCTGCCTACCTAACCAGCTCTTACTGCACACACTCTTTTGGCAAGGAGCTGCATTTCCATTTTCATGTAGTAACAGCGTTCATATCTTCCATTTCATTTCCTTTCTATTTTTCCAGGGAAATAACCTAGGGAGGATGCCAAACCTGTTTCTTTGCAGTTGGTATGTTGATGATGGACGTCATGCTTTACATCCAGAGTACAGAACGTTATAAGGAGAGGATTTGTCTCTGTAGTGCTCCTCTCTATGTGCCAGAAAGCAGTCTTTATGCCTTTATTCCAAGCCCTATAGCCAACCGAGTGCCAGCCATTTAGACTGATGGCTTTCAAACATTTCTTTAAAGATCCGTCAGATAAAGCCACAGCGAAAGGTTGCTCAGGAGGAAGACTGCTTCTAACTTTTGATTGAATCCTTGTGCACTGCTTCTCACTCAACCAGTTAAAATTGCCCACTCTCAGAGAAAATCCCATTGACACCTATTCAAGTACAACTGGTTGGCTTCCTATTGTGTTTTATTTTCTTCAAGTCAAGTACATAGGCTCCCATTCACGCACATTCACCCAGCTTCTCTGACAGCAGGGATATCCATCACATGCAGCTTTCCGTCACCAATAGCATCAGGGCACTGCGGGATGGAAATCTATAATGATTACCATGGATGTAGAACCATGTGTGCTATATGTAGGCCTATTGTAGATGGTGTCCCATTGGCAAACATTGTCAAATTGCTATCTCCTAATTGAAACGGTTTTCCTCAAATGCTTATGTACAATGTGGCTATTCATGGTCTCCAGGAACGACCAATGGAATAAACATTCTATGCCGTTGTTTAGGGCCACAACTTCTTATGCATTCTTCATATTTATCATGCCACACACTGACCACTGTGAATTTAGATTAGATTCAGACAATTAAGGAAAATAAACGGAACAAGAAATTAATTTGCAAACATTTAAGATGTGTGGTAAAAAGTAAGACATTTAATTAACTTTGTTAACTGCTTTTCAACATTACATTTGTGTTTTGATTAATACTTTTAATACATAACATATTAAATGTCCAAATTGCCCCAAATAGTTACAAGCTAACCATTTGTTTTCTAGCTATGTTAAATTGTATTTTTGTAGATCAAATTTAGACATATTTGGATAATTTGATAATTTGCATATTTTTATAAAATTGCATTTGTTGTGTGGTTAATAAATAGGCCTGGAAGATACATATAACATACCTATGTAATGTCTTCCAGCCTATATTTAAAAAATAATAATAATCGAATGTATAATCGGAGCAACCTCCGCTGCACCAGGATCATCTACCTCATCAGCTGACATGACTGCTGCTGAGGGAACATCGTCAGAGACTTCAGGGGAATCTACTCCCTCCTCTGACATGACTGCAGTTGCAGAGGTCATAACTGAGGTATCACAGCCTTCTACATCAACCACTGATATTCCACCTGCCACCTACCAATATCCAGTTGCAGCACAACCGCAAGATCCATTTGACTGACCATCTGTCCTGTCAGATGCAGACAGGACAGATATTGCACGCAGAGGGCTGTTTCAGGTTGACCCAGCATTCACCTTTCCCAGAAGGCAAGGATGATAGACATTTTCATCACCACATATAGGAGACTGGTAAATTAGGAAAAAATTAAGCGGAGCTGGCTCGTCTACTCCAGGAAAAACAATGCAGTTTACTGCTTCTGTTGCAAACTGTTCTCCAGCAAGACATACAAGTTGGTTTGGTTAAAGAGCGTTGGTTTGGTTAAAGAGGGACTGTCAGACTGGATGAACATTGGGGCCTTTTTGAAAGCCTATGAAAACAGGCCTGATCACATAAAGAATACGGTCACATGGAAAGAACTGGAGCTTCGACTCAAGAAAGGGAAGACAATTGACCAGGTAGAAATGTCCCTTATAGAAGTATCACGAAAATGCTGGAGGTAGGTTGTGAATCGCCTGGTCACCATTTATTCGGTCATTAGCAGAATGAAACCTGGGTCTCAGGGGAACTGTTGACACTTTGTACAGTCAGAATAATGGCAACTTCTTGAAAGAGGTCGAACTTTTAGTCAGGTTTGACCTAGTAATGAGGCAACACGTCAGCCAAGTTGAAATTAAAGGCTGAAATTAAACTGTCCAAACATTATGCCGTAATTTGCCACCTAGAGCAAATGTCTGTTGTGTTCGGAACAGTCAAGCTGGGAGAAATTGATTGCAGTTATTGCAGAGGGCAATCATACGACAATGGTGCCAACATGAAGACAAACGAGTGCAGGCAAGGCTTTTGGTGAAGAACCCTTGTGCCCTGTATGTCCCCTGTGGGGCTCATACATTGACTCTTGTTGTGGCTGATGCTGCCAAGAACTCTATAGATGCTACCAGTTTCTTTGGCAATGTTCAGAATGTCTACGCTCTATTCTCAGCTGCTCCCCAGAGATGGGCCAGTTTTAAACAGCATGTCACCATTACTGTAAAGTCCTGGAGTGAGACGAGGTGGGAGATCCGTGTCAACAGCATCATCCCTTTGCGCTACCAGGCATCTGGCATAAGGGCTGCATTGTTAGAAGTCAGGGAAAATGCAACAGATGCCAAAGAAATGTATCACAAAAATCGAGGCCCAATCTTTGGCAGAGGAGTTTGGGGTCATTCAGATTCCAGATTTGGCATGACGTCCTCTCCAAGATCAATACAGTCAGCAAGCTACTGTAGTCTTCCACAATGCAGTTGGATGTGGCAGTCAACCTCCTGGAGAGCACTAAGAGCCATCTGTTAAGCTACAGAAACCATGGCTTTGCTGCTGCACAAGCTTCTGCAAAAGATGCATGTGAGGAAATGCATGTTGAGACCGTTCTCAAGGAGAAGACGAAAACTTACTTTGGACAACCGGTTTGAAGCACTTCAAGTTAAAAGCAAGTTTGGGGTACTTCCCAGCCTCGGATGATGAAGCACTGGAGAAACGAAATGTTTCTCTAGTGCTTGCCGACATTGATGGGAGAGAGCTGGCCATGGAAATCACACCTGCGATCATCTATGGCACAAGACCGCCTCACTGGACTTGCCATCATTAGTATAAACCATGACGTCATTGACGTTTTTGCTTCAAGAAAATCAAGGAGACACAGATTTTGAGGACTTTCTTACAGATGTTGGATGGTGGTGAAGGATGGTGAGCGATAGTTTAGACTAGGGATGTTCGCGACTATTTGATTAGTGTGTGTGTGTGTGTGTGTGTGTGTGTGTGTGTGTGTGTGTTTTCATTCAGTTATGAGCAGTGGGTGTGATCTGGTGGTTGCGCTTGTATAGGGCCACCAAAATCCTAGGGCCGGCCCTGATAGTCAGGTTTCTATCTCAGAGAGATAGAAACCTGATCTGTTGAGGGAAATATGGTAGGGACTGTTTGGGGTAATATTATGGAAATTATTCCTCTGACATTATCTCTGCCTGAATATATGCATGTTAAGCAATGGCTATATTGGTGCCCATTTGTGTTCTGAGCAGAGAAAATGTTACAGAACTGTTACTCGCAATTTCGATCTCAATTTTTAGATCTTGAATGCCTAATCCAAAGCAGGTCAAAGGAAGTGCTCTATTATTTTATTTGGGTAATGAACTAAAATTAAAATGAACTATTAAGCTGTTTTTAATCCATATTTCCGTGACCATTACAATTAAAACCAGCAGCCTCGAAAGGTATTCACAGCCCATGCTTGACCGCAGACCCCAGCAACCGCCCATTTCCAGCGACGTGGGGACACGTCACTTCCCTGTGACGTCATGTTTTGAGCCACCTGCACCAAATTTGGCACACTTGTTAGGGGGTACGTCCTCTATGTGCCTACCAAGTTTCACTGGTAGGCACTGGCACCTTCTGAAGCAGAGTTGTGATTGATAGAATAATGTTCACGCACATAAATAATTTGATTTTTAATTATAATTAATTTAACAGCTATAATTTGAAATTTGTTAGAAATGCCATATAGCCATTAGTCAGCTATTAGTGAAATGTGTTCTGGTTGACAGCGCACTTGCCTCTGTATGAGACAATTTACATTTTAGACCGCTCCCGGCTCATTTCTGACCAATCAGGGCATCTCTTCCCTGATCGATTCAGGGAATCCATCTTGCCTGTCAATCACACGTGCATGAACGCAAAACTTCTCAATGGCGGAGAAAACATAGCGAGGGAGGGAGCAAAGAGGGAGGGTACATTTTGGGTTGTTTACTTTCAAAATCTTCCTCTTTACAACTCTCAACCATAGGACGCCTCTGATAGCTTGTATGTGCATACCGGATATGTTTTGAATGCCTGACATGTCATGTCTCACTGCATGAAAGACTGGAGGCGCAAAAAAGCATTGTACAGGACATCAACCTTTATTTTCAAGGGGAGAAAAAATATAGCATTTAAATAAATACTGTTAAGACATCAATTCATACAGCCGTACAAATGGACTGAACATTAAAAAAACCCAAACAAACAAAACAAAAGACATACAAACTACAGCAAACACCTTCTCAACAATTATTCTTTTTTTTCTTTTTTTAAAGCATACACCCAGTCTGTTATAATACTGCCTTGTGGAGGGAGGGATTCAAAGTCACGGACATGATCAATAAAACAACTGCTCAAAATAAAATGAAGGGTGTGGAAGGTAGACAGGTCAAAAGTTTAACTTTTGAAGCTTTGTAATTCAAATGATGAGCATGATTCGAGCATTGTGCATTTCAAACAACACAAAAAAATAGCACATCATATACAGATAAGAGGTCTCCTTAAAAACTGAACCGGATACAATGGAATGAGAAATGTGCATAGCTCCAGTAAAAGGGGCTAGGCTAGTAGGCAGAGAAACAAAGATATTACTGCATGCATTGCAAAATAAATGCCACCACGTTCAACAATTACAAACCATGGCCAGAAACATGTGCCTTGCATAGCCAGATGATCGGCAGGCGATCAGTGCATCAACTTGTCTTGAGGAACAACTGTCAATGCTCGGAGACCTCGCCGCTTACAAGCCATCGTTAATGGCACAGAGACCCCAAGAAACTTGGAACTGGCATCATAGCAACAGACGACGTATTGGAAATCTCAGCCCAATCCGCGTAGCGACAAATTAGGTGTGTCGCTGCTGCACATCCAGAACGGCTGTGAGAGCATTACAAATCATGTTTTAACCTAAAGATGGAATAGGCTCTGCCACCAGCTAGCAACGTTTGTGTTCTTTGGTAGTAAAGAATAAATAGGATTGAAACAAAAAACGAGCAGAATCAGCTGACGCCGAGGTACAGATTCATGTGTGTTATGAGAATGGAGAAGGGCACATTAAACACGTTCCGACAATGGCAACATACAACACAGATATCCCCCTTCCATTTGGCAAACGCATCAAGGCAATAACATAGAAAAGGAAAGCAGGGGGAAAGTCCACCACAGACAGACAATCTGAAACCACAGTGTTTCTGTCACTTTGACCCCCGGGGGGGCCATCGCAGAGACCAGTCCCATCATCCGTGGACCTTTCGCTGAGAAAACGGCAGTGTCTTGCATGCATTTAGTGTTTTAGGGGAAAACATATTTTGAAGTCTTCATCATTTTTTTCACATTTTTTTTCACATTTCCTAGATATGACCGCGCAATATGCCCCCACTTCCTGTCGCGGTAGGGGATCACCCACCATGATCGCCAGAACACAGATGTTTATGTCACTTCCAGGGGAATGGAAGGCCAACAGTGGATAAACATCTCCCTATGAATGCCTGAAATGTAAGAGGAGGGGCCTGTCGTCACGAGACAAACAGACCCTAGTGTTTCTGAGGCTTGGGGTTATCTCTGTTTGGCATCGTCACAGAGGGGCTCCAATTACTGGCAGCTTCACTGTTCTTTTTTTCCGTTTATAAATCCCATGGCACTGGTTTAGGGACAACTCATTACTCCTAGAGGGATATTATAGATACCAGGAGAGGAGGAACGAGGGAAGGGGGGGACGGTAGGATTTAGATGATTTAAAGTGCTGAGCAATCCGTCATCCTTCAACTACTTGGCACACGGGGCTGGGTCGCTGCACTGCTCCCCCTTCCTGCCTTGTGCTGTCCGCTACTTGGGTCCAAAACTCCACAAAGTCTTGGGAAGTCTTGGAAATAGACCCGACCGCTGTTTGTTCACATGACTGTACAGCTCTTGGCTTTGTCCTTGCGTAGGTCCGTGGCCACCGCCGTCAGCTCGGGCCTGCTGGGCATGTGGGAGATCCTCTTGGTGGCCCGGGAGGACTTGCTGTGCTTCACGTTCTTGTTGTTCTTGGAGACGCAGGCCAGCGTGGCCACGTGGAAGATGTCCCGCACGCTGTTCTCCGACTGCAGGGAGGAACACTCGATGTAGGGAGCGCTCAGCTGTTTGGCCATGTTGGAGCCCTGGGAAAGGATGGGGGGGGGACCAGACCAAGACCAAGACAATGATGTTAAAATTATGTTTCAGTGTTTATACTATTGTCTTAAAGGGGAACTGCCATGCTCGGTTATTTTCAAATATAAGAGAGTACTGCTTCATGCGTGTGGTGGAAAACAAAACGCGGACTGCATCATCAGCATCGTTTCCGCAAAAAGGTTGGACCATTGATGTCATTGGTCCGGGATTTGCGTTATCCGTTGGTTTGATTATGAAAAATGTTGCAACTTTTCTGTGAATTTTTTGCATAAACAAAGTTGTTGCAGACTACAATTTGTTTCACAACACAAGTATGAAGCAGTACTCTCTTTTATCAGAAAATAGCCGAGTGTGACGGTTCCCCTTTAATTGCTCAAGAGCATGCTGATGGGGGTCCTGCAAGGCTAGGAAGAAAGCAAGATAAGATAATAGACAAGAATGTGTCTTGAATACCAGACAGGACATGCTAGACAGAAACACAAGAGCCTGAGTCTTAAATGTCACATATAATGCTTCTGCTATCATGCTAGTTGATCAAGATTACGTTGACTCTGGTAATATGATTAGCCCAGCCTGCTCCGAATGTGTAAACAATGCCTGTTCTATTTCCTTGTTAGAGCATTCCAAACAACTGGGCTATGGTCAAATTACGTGAAAAATAATGAAATGTCCATCTGTTAGAAGGCTGGCCCTCACCTGATCATATGACACTGGCGTCTGTCTGTGGTTAGACAGCTCCACCAGTGTGGTGAGGTCCGTTCGAAGGTCAGACTTGCATCCAACCAGCAGGATTTTGGTGTTGGGACAGAATTCCTGAATTTCTCCTCTCCACTGCAAGAAAAGCGACCACAAAAAACCCCAAGAAGAAACATCAGTGTGGAAACCAAAGACTTGGACACCAAATTCTAAAGAAAGGAGACTGTTTCCCAATGACTCAGCCACCTTGAAGCTGTTGCCCAGCTATACAGTCATACACAAGCACAAAGGCCCCCTTTCTGTCAAGCTCACCCGTGTTAATTACAGTAAGAGAAAAACAACGATTTTCCCAGGCTCTTTCTATGCCATGAAGTACAGCCTGTCCTGGTGCTTTTCAGAACCAGACGATCTTTCAGTTTCCCCCCCCAGAGACAATGCACACTCTTATGTCACAAAACCAATGGGCAGAAAGAAAGACACAGAGAAAAACAGAGACACAGGGGGAGAGAGACAGAGAGCGAGAGTTGATGGGGAGGGGGTGTTCAACAGTAGAACAGCAACGCAGAACAGAAACAGTATAGCGATTATGTTCCCATCAGGGCTGTACCGTCTCCACCCCCCTGTCTTACTCCAGTCTTCCCAACTCGGGCAGTCAGTTGGCCTACTACTGACTCAGAGTGACATCACAGGTCAAAGGGGAGGACCCATATGGAAGAGCTCCACAGGGATCCAAGTGTGCCTGGTTTACCTCCTAACCTCACAACAGTGCCAGATGATGGGGGGGGGAGGGCGAGGAAGCTAAACCGTAACCCCCATGCCAACTTCATCGCACCTCTTTATCCCAGTGGTACAATGGATGCAGAGCTCGCTCTGTGGTACAGGCCACCGTTATCTTACTGGGTTCTTTAGAAAACGACTGGACCCAGTAACACAAAGGCAGACCCTTTAGAGAGGGTCAAGGGAGTGACCATCCATCCATGCCAATATGGACAAAACATTTCCTCCAAGTGGGTTTTTTCAGGATAGAAAAACTATTTGGATAGTAATCATTGTCTGATTAATAATTTTTAAAAAGAGATTTCACCAACCTTCTTCAACACGCTGTCCAATGTCTCCGGTCTGCTGATATCGAAGCAGATGAGGACCGCGTCAGAATCAGGGTAGGAGAGTGGCCGTACGTTGTCATAGTACGGTGAGCCTGAAAGGACAAAAAGCTATCGAGTCAGTAGGAGAAGAACCAAGACATACAGATATACTAATCAGAAAGCAACTGCAACACGTAAAGTACATAATTTGATAATGGCATTTCATGGATCTATATCCCCACTTTGGTGTACTATTTCATAGTGGTAAACCATTTAATTACAGAGACATAACCAAATTAAAACGCTTTCTCCGTCTGGGCATACTCAGGTAAAGAGCAATCCAATCAGCTCTTGCACATGTCATTATATTTCCTTTACCCTATCACGTATGCAAAGCAGGGAATGCGTTGCAGGCGTGGAAAGCATTACCAGTCACTGCTTGGCATCAGAACAGGCCGCCGCGGTGTCTGGCACTCCTACATTATTTGCAATAATCCAGAATCAACAATCTACTCACAAACATCTTCAGGCTAAGGATAGGTTTTAGTGTCGTCATAGTAGGTCTTCTATGATTCAACTCTACCCAACCCTTTTCGTGGTGATGTCATGACCTTTTTGCTGGTACATATGAAAATAGTGTTGACTAGTTTACAATGCTTTTCACTCAACTTCCAGGTTGTACAGCAAGCAAGAAAGGGTTACTGTGGCTTGCTGTTTTGACCATTAGGATTTATATGGGTTTGGGTTACACGTGATTAACTCACTCTTTGAGTTTTTTTTGTGTCGTGGGTGGAGACAAAGGTTATTACACTTTCGTATAATAAACTTCCTCTGACATAGCAGCTGTGAATGCTGCTATGTCAGAGCACTGTGGGATGAGGTTGGTGAACTGGTGTGATAACCACACAATAGAGACAATAGGCTCTCAGTTGATAATAATAATCTGTAAGAAATGCAAATGTTATAAGGATAAAGAATCTGTTATCTTGTGGCCTCAAGGTATGGCAGGTTTGTAACATTCTTGTTGGATACCAATCCAGCTGAAGTCTAAATAAGTGAAATCAAAGAATCACACATTATCCAGGATCAAATCAAAATTGAAATATGCCCTCTTCAACATTACAACATTAATATCCCCTAATGTGTTGACTGTTTTGTGAGCGAGTACTTGGGGGCATCCAGGAATTAGTAAAATGTGTGTCGTCTCAGCTGTTCAGCCTGTGGGAGACCAGAATAGAATCCCACCACTACAGGGATGGGAGATTATGTTAGTGTTCACCTTGAGGCCAGTTCTACAAAAAGAACAGGAAATTAATTCATTCTATTAACACAAAAACAGCCACAAAACCAGGGGGATCTCTGACAGCCGTCGTGCTTGATTTGGTTACAGACAACACAGACCATGTGGATGGAAAATAAGATTGTTAACTGCCCAAAGCATTTGTTTAAGATGCAATGTCATAAAAGGTCTGTAAAATGTAATTATTGTCGGCAAACACCTCCAATAAACAGATGGGAAGATTTTCCGTGTCCCAGTTATGTCAATGAATCAAATCTATTTTAAACAAAGCATTCCAAGTACTATCCTAATACAGAACTTAGCCTACCAGAACAGCCATAGATACTGACTCAACTTTCTTTTGAACTAATGGGGGAAAAAAGCTGTTTACGCAAGAACAAATTTGCCCAATCGGATTTCCAGGAAAAGGGATTAGAACTGTTCAGCAACAAAAACAAGTTGTTTGTTGGTGATGTTGGAAAATTCTGAGTCTGAGTTTCCACGTGTAACGCCAATGCCAAACATTCATGGTATTTTGTTGTCTCTAGTTTAACAAGTCCGTCCCCCCCTTCCGCCATGCCTCTATTTTGGTGAACTCTAAAATAGACAAGGTAAAAGGAATCACTGTGTTTCATCGTTTTCGTCGGAGAGAACAGAGGACCTGTGTGAATGTATATGCATGTTTGTGTGCATGCATGTGTGTGATGGGGGGGGGGGGTTTCTGTGTACTGAAGTGTCGTGCTGACATATATGGCATTTCATAGTGAGAACACAAAGGGTGTGTGTGTGTGTGTGTGATAAATGTCATCTATGGAGCGTAGGAGTTTCTCTCTGGGAGGAATGCAGATAATGAGAAGGTATGATCATCAGCTTGTTTACGACATCTGATTTCAAAAGATGCTTTTCACCTAATCAACAAACATATGACTTTGATGAGATAATGGAATCCCATCCACAAACACATCATGCAAGCATGACATGAACTATTTCAGCAGAAACTATTTCAACACACCAGAGTCAGGGTCAAATCCTCTTTCTGGAGGTAAGAACAAAGACCCGTTGGTCAGGATGTTCGACATTGTGTTTTTTTTAACTCAACGCCAAGGTTGAGGTTGTCAACAAATGTATTTCATTGCAGTACTTTAAACGTTCTTTCCTAAAAACCTGTCAATCATTTCCGTTCTGATTCACACATGTACTAGGTTTGTGTTGATACTGTTGCATATATAGTTACTTACATATATAATATACAAGTGCATTTTAAAAAAGGCAGGTAAGATGTGAGAGTTGTAAAGAGAGAGAGCTGAAAAGAGCAGAAGGTTTTTAAAATAAACTCCCCCTCTGCTCCCTCCCAGACGCAGGTGTGCAGTCAATCAGAACAGATATTCTCAGAGCATTTTACTCACTAATAGCTGACGGGTGGCTATGGCATTAGGGTTAGGACAGTCCCTCACTGCCGTTCTGACACCCACACAAATCAAAAGAATACCATCTTATCTTACAGATTCTCTGTGAAAGGGAGCTTTTAAAACAGAAGTATTGACCGCAAATGACCGGTAAGGTGAGGACATTCAACCTGTGCGTGTGTGTGCATTGGCATTTGCTCTGCAAGGCCACCAAACCAATACCTCCTTGGGGCCATGGCAGCACGCAGGCAAACAGACTATTGATCGAGAGCAGAGTTTAGACAAGGTAACTTCTGAGCATACTGCTAAGAGGGAACCAGGTTTATTGGCAGTCTGCTGCTGAACTGCCGATGTGGAAATAGACAAACAATGACACGCAGGGTACCAGAGGATGGGGGAAGAAGGGCTAGCTAGGGGCGCACAAAGTTGACTCAAA
>OMNO01014848.1:0-13970 GCA_900303215.1 Trachyrincus scabrus | reverse complement strand
CTTACCACACATATCTGGGAAGAGAGAGACTCCTCGCCACTAGAGTATATGGTTCAACACAGGGCTGATAACACAACACTGCTTTCCCCTCCCCGGATAATAATTGATGTGTAATTGTTGTTGCTGGTGTTGTTGTTGTTCTTGTTGTTGTTCTTGTTGTTGTTGTGGTGGTGGTGGTGGTAGTTGTGGTTTAGTTCTATTAAGGCTTTAGTATTAGCACTACTCTCTCCGCCATGCTAACTGTAGCACACCCCCTCGTTGCGATGAATGTAAATTATAAGGGGGGGGAGGGGGGAGACACAAAACAAAACAACAACAAATAACAAATATGGTTGATTGTTGGACAAATTCTGCATCTGGGGTGCATGCCATGTAGTTAAGGTGTTATAATGAGCTGCTGCTACAGCTCATCACAGGCTCATCCTCCACCCATCCTTATGATAGATACAAGTATATATTTCATGTGTACACAGGTAGCACAGGAATGCTGAAACAAATGATACTTCATGTAGAATAGTACATGTTTTGAAGAGCATTCGCGTGTTGTTTACCCATAAGCACTGTGTTTAAATGAACATGTTAAACCTGCACTATGTAACTTTGCAACAGAACCGCTGTAGCTGTACTGCAATGTTGATGTTCTTCCCTATTTCGCTCTGAACGGAAGACAGCTATGACTAGAATAGAAATCAGAGGGAGGGAAACATACAGATATCTGTTTGCTAGTTTGCTGTATCTCAGTGAACTTTATCTCCCTGAATGAGGACAAATCACTTTCTGATATCAAACCATAGGTCATTTTAAATAGATCCCCAGATTTGAATAATGGGTTTATTTATTTATTTTCGGTTTTTAAATTAGAAATATGTATGCAAAAGATGCAAAAGTTACATAGTGTAGTTTTGAATCAAGTATAGATTTTGACCTTTTCCTCATATAAGTTGTAACCTGTAGCTAGAGTTTGGTCTGCAGACTTATCAAGGTAGTTATTTCATGTCAACAATAACAGAAGAATAGTGTAACACACATAGTGTTTATTTAGTTTGTGTTTTGGTTTTTTTCTCTAATCCATTTTAAAAGATGTCCCATTGCATTGCTGACATTTTTTTGGAATCGTGGCAAAGCTTTTCAAAATGGTGGATGTCTCCTCTACCCAGCTTTAACTCCAATGGGAAAACATGCTCCTGCTGTCGTGCAGCTTTTTGGTGTCTTCGTGGACATTGAATTGTGACGGCATGAACGGTCAATATCTTGTCGCCAGTTATTATTATCACTCTCCTTGAGATAGCAGTGGTCTGTCTCCCCCCCCCCCCCCAAAATGAATATACAATTAACACTGTGATATTGTGATATAACCCTGTGATATTTTGTAATCTGTCTGCCTTTGTACGCAAGCTCAATATTACATCAGCAACTTAGAAAACCGCATGTGTTTGTTCATGGGTTTGTCACGAGATGACTTTGGCTAATGTTTGATACTGTTTTCTGTATTTCAAAAAAACACTCTCAAACTGAAACTAAAAAGATTATGCTACAAATTAGTCAGTCTTCTGGACTAAATTTTGTATCTTTGAACGCTATTGCGTTGCCTGTTTGGCTGATGTACTGACTATCTGGATGTGTGACTATTGTGAATTAAACTATCCCTTTTGTTTCTTTTTGTTTTACTCTCAGGCCTGTTTGTGTTATATTGGTGATCCTCTGATTGTAGAACTATATATTCACACCGCTCAATTGCATATTAAACCAAATTGTCAGGGTATGGTCACCTTTCTTGATTCAACAGTGAATTCAACGATTTTGCACATAAACTGAATTCTATTGTTTTTGTATTGACATTCCATTTAAATCCTTGATATTCCAAATTCTAAAATGTGGCTTCGTGTCAACATCGCTGGACACTGCACAGAAAATTATAGAATTACATTTTGAAGAACTGGAACAAACATATTTCTTCCCTTTTTTTGGTCGTCCATGAATGCGTTCTCAAGTTTTGTAATCGCTTACCACTAGATGTCATCAAGCATGTAAACATTCAAAACGTAAAGAAATATTAACAAGGTAAGGAATGCGTTATGTTTGTGTTAATTAAAACTGAGACAAATTTCAAAAGACACACTTTGTTTTTTGTCTGGAAATATCCATTTGTAACGATTATATAATCACACCAGGCAGTGAAAAAAACAACAACATTTATCTGTTGTGCTAATAATATAATACCCCATGTATTTTAAAGCTGAAATCATGTGAAAAACGTACTAAAAACGTGGATTCAAGGAAGAGGCTAGAGACTACATTAATGCATCACGTCGGCAATGTATTTTAGAATGCAGCACTTAATTCTTTTAACTCTCTACTGCCCTAATTTAATATGGAATGTGCAAGAAAATCAATATGTTGCATTCAGGCCCGGGTTAAGAAATCTGAACATTTCGGCCCCCTATTTAGGAAGTTAAATAAAGCTGGTACTGGTACGCATTATGCATATGATATCCTGCATCATAGTGGTAAACATCACATTAGATGTGCTGACATACAACATGACATGCTTTTTAGTGGAAAATGACAAGTAAGGCTGTTTCCATCTGACTATTGGACCGTAGGCTTATAGATAAGCACCATGACACAAACACAGGTCATTCTCATTTCAACCAACACAAATCGGCCTCCATAGAGCATAAAAACAATGGTAGTTACAAAAATAAAAACTGCATTCTCATTTGCTCACTCTTCATCAGAAACCTCTCTTCACTGGTCGAGTGACGCAGCCTGACTCACTGGATTCATTTGGATTAGATGAATTCACTGCTAGCGGGAAGGGCCTTCAGCAAGGTCACCACAGGTTTCTATCATTAGGAATATTAAACAAGGCATTAAACAACATCTTCACTTTAACAAAAACACTCAAATACATCCCACTCAACTATGGGCAGCAGCTTAGTAAAATGCCCAATAGTTCACCCTGCTTCATCAAAGGATGCCCTTACTGTGTCATGCCAGGACAGTGAATGAATAGATTATATGCATATTTACACCTGGCATTAAGTTGTGCGTCACAGCCAGAGTGTGTACGGCTGAGAGAGCGCTGGATCAATTGTGTTAATTGCACATCGAAATACATCTTCATTCAACACAAATGGTGCTGATTTCCCTCGCCTCCACGCATGCATGCGTGGTCTTCGGTCCCCCACGCAGTACAAAAGACCATTCATTTGTCTTCTTCTGTTGACGCAGATCAGCGTTGCGTGCTCTGGTGCCAGAAGGGAGTTGGAAGACGGAAGGTTGAACCCAGTCATGGTTGGCCTTGATCTGTGGATTTTACGCTGGTCACGGGGAGCAGATTAGAGTGCTTATCCCTGACACAATCGTACATGCCTTTTCTTCCCACTTCCCAGCCAGTGTTGTCCCTGGTAGAATGCACTGGAAACAGCCTAAAGGGGAGATTTCAATGTCTTAAATACATATACAAAAATATATATTCTGTCTGTGCTAAATTGACTTCCTTGCATTGATGAAATAATGATTTTTATTTTTAAAGGATATTGGCTATAGCCAAAGCAGAATGTATCATATTTTCTTATTGGCATGAAACCAAAGCTTGGAACACATCCAAACTATAATCCATGAGCCCTGTTCAAAACATTTGCTCTAATGAGCTGGTTGTAATATATTATTCACTGAAAACATGCCTTTGGCTAGTGAGTGTGTAATCCTACCGGGTGGACCAGGCCTTTCAGGCACCCCAAATGGACTCTAAGCTGAATCTAAATGCACCTGTGCTGCAGAGAAAACTGGCTAGCACAACACAGCTTTGACAAACCTCCACCACGAAAGCACCCAGACAGACAGAAGGGCACTTCATTTTTATAAGCATATATTCCTGATTGTTTTCTATCTATGTTTGCCAATAATTTGACGTGGTTCAGGGTTAGGGTTAGGGTTAGGGTTAGACATGGCTCAGTCTAGCTATAGCGTTATGACCGCCAACCTCCACTAATTATTTAAAATGTATGCTACCGTATAATCAAGGTGCACCACAATAAAAAATATACATATTTTGTATATTTCTGGCCAAAACCATCAAAATGTCTACAGCTCTTGCAGCATTTCAATAAAGATAAATACATGTGGTAGGCCTAGTAATTCCAAGTAACCATAAACTGTTAGATATCAAAGTTTTATATGAAGAAATTTATTATTATTATTACTCTCCTTCAGATAGCAGTAGTCCGTCTTAACCCCCAAATTAATGTACAATTAACACTGTGATATTGTGATATAACCCTCTGCTATTTGGTCTGTCTGCCTTTGTACACAAGCTTAATATTACATCAGCAACTTAGAAAACGGCATGTGTTTGTTCATGGGTTTAGAATCAATTTACAGAAAAAACCTTTCCAAAACATACATTCATGTGTGAAGGAATGATTACACGTTGAAATAAGTGAGTCAACTACAACTCCCATTTCCCTCCTGAAGACTACAGTGAATTGACAGAATCAAGACCCCCGGAGCATCTCAGTAGATTCACTCTACTGGGGTCCACTGGATGTTCTGCTGCTATTTGCGATGAACGAGGAATTTGGAACGAGGAATCGACAGCTCCAAATGTCCAAGATAATGGACATTTTATGGTTTAAAAGTTTGCTGCTATCACTGGGATGCAGGCAGGGTGGTTAGTGTGTGTGTGTGTGTGTGTGTGTGTGTGTGTGTGTGTGTCTGCTATGTCAGCAGTCACTGTAGAGTAAAGCCAATTGTGGAGTGTGTGTGGTTGGTGGCTGGTTTAAGCAGCCACCAACCCGAGTCTATTTACGCTCTGGGGCTGCTGGGTGAGGCTGCACACCTGTGGGGCATTGGGGAATCAAGGCGCACAGGATAAACCAGCTACTAACCACACAGACTCAAGAGAGCTCAGACATGTCATCATGGAACAGCTGCTCTGCCTGTAACATTTGTTCCATCTCACCAATACACTGGTTTTGTTACATCTACCTGTGTCTTGGTCGTCGTCGGAGCCCAGTAAAGCCTCAGGTGGCAGGGGACAACTGCCCAGGTCTAGACTCCCAGACGAACGGTTCAGGGTTCAACCCCCACGTCTGCAGTCTACCTATAGGCGTCCTAGAGCAGGAAGGCTAACCCCTGTATACCTGCTGCTAAAAGGACATGAACTGTGATGACTAAGGGATCGAATGGTATTGTATATTGTCTACCAGTGCATCATCATGAAATTAAGATATCTTGCTACAGACAATCTTGAAACAAGTCTCTTTTAGAGGAGGTGTGTATAAGATCAAGATCTGTTCATCATTTTGAATACTTGAGAGAATGGAGTGGCATGTAGCATGCAAATGTGAACTTTGCCAGTAAAAACCCTGGTACCAACAATTGCTCATCTACTGGCTGCATGCTGTATGCTTCCTCCATAGAGAGGCTTTGGCTAGTGGTATAGTGGTATATAAATAAAAACATGAGGACGCATTCAAACAAAACATGTTAATGTAGAATCTGTACAGAGAACAAAGATTTTAGAAAGGGGCATTTCAGGGAAAAGTGATTTTGAGAGAGACTGCAATATAATAAAATGTAATATTGTATGATATTATATATGATATGATATGATATATTTTATTGTATTAAATTATATTGTGTTTTGGACTTTTCCACTCATGAATCTGTGTTGACAACCATGAAACCACAACACCCAACATGCATCAGCAGTCTGCAGATCCTCCCCTTTATTTAGAATGGCAAGTTGTTTGTTTCACTCTTCTCCTACCAGCTGCTAGCTGTTCCAATCGGGGAGCAAACATCGGGTGGTCCAGTAGCCCTATGCTCTGCTTCGCTGTTGTACCAAACTGCGTCAAGCCTCTGGATTCTCACAGTGAATCTGTTCCTGCATGAACAATGTTGTCTTCAAAATAAAAGCGGCACACTAAATATGAAATTAACCTCTGAACAACTGAAAATCCCGTTTGTTTTGCTAATATAACACCTAATACCTAAATAGTGAATACTAAGTGCATACGTTTGAATAGCAAAAGGTAAATATTCACCTTTTGTTTTTTAATGAATAAAATATGCCAGTAGGCCATTATATTACGGCAGTAATGTATGGGGTAAAACACTGTTTCTGATTGAATAGTTTATGCCTCATATCTACCCCTGCTGCTACTTTTTAGATATGCTTATTTTATAGGGAGGCAAACATCTTTATTTGTATTTGAAGATAGTAGACCACATCCTCAGATATATTCTCACAGAATACAGGGATGCTCACAGCGCAGCGGGACTTGTATTTTGAAAGAGCAAGACCGGAAAAGTAAACAATTGCTTTGTCGGCTGGACTCGGTTTGGCTTGACACTCGGTCGGTTTACCTCATTGCTTTCTTTATTCCCCCTCTTCTCCCTTTCTTTCAATAAGCTTTAGCCATATGTGTGTGTTTATTTATTTATTTATGCTTATTTAAAAGTATATAGATTTTCATTTTAGTTGTCCATCCAATGAGAAGACGTAAAAGATGGAGCTACATATACTAGAACACAGCTTGAAAGTGGCGAGTATAGAAAAGGAGGGTATCCAGATCTGCACTCATGGATTAATAAAGCTCGCCTTCCTGGCTTCTAAAACTAGGTAAGTATTTCACAGAAACAATGCATGTGTGTTACCTTCCCCCTGTGCTGCAGCTTTATACATATTTACCAAAGGTAAATCGTAACACTACAGCAAACTAGTGGCAAGGCTGTATCAACATGCTTTGCATTCTGTAAAAATAGCCAGATTCTCGGTTCAAGTCTCATTAAAATATAGTTTATTAGCGACTGCAAATGTGTTGCACCAGTTGCAAGGCCTCCCCTTATTCTGTAGCTTTGTGTCATCTGTAGACTAGCTGGGTCGACGCGAAGGGGTGTGTGAGCACATAGCCTTCTCATTGTTTCCCTTTAATAAACACAATCTGCTTATGTTGAACTGAGGATGCAAAATCTAACATGAGTTTTGAGTTACTTTCTTTATAATATCCCAACACAATGTAGATGTTTCAGTGGTTTCATGGGGCCCATGCATCGCTTATCTGTATTATCTACTGGGGTCTTGCATACTATCTGTCTCTCAGATGAATTGGTTCCCTGTCATCATGGCTAAATAATTAAACATTTTTACTGTTGATTACATTCACAGCATATGCCTATTATAATAATAATGCGTTTTATAACCGTAACACACACTAAATCTTCCAAAACCATTTGCTTTCATTCAAATCAATGTGGCATTGTTATGAATGAATGCACAATATATTTCAATATTGCTAACACTACTGTAAGCAGACATACTTGTACTAGCCCATAGTGTAGTATAAAGTATTATATGCAGTGTGTAAGGCCTTCGTGTTGCATGATGGTTGCTTGTGCCATTATTAACCCAAGCTAATTGGATCAATGACATATTAGTAAACCAATCATAAGCCTAGGTCACAACCTAGGCTTATGATTGGGTTACACCACATACTAATAAGTATGTGGTGAGACAATGCAAGACTTGGCTATAGTATATACTATGAGTATCATCAGTATTCAGTATCACTACTAGGCTTAATACTAATCATGCCTGTAGTTTTATCAACGAGTACATACTTGAAGATTTGGACCAGATTAGCACGATAAGTCGCAAACCGCTGCTGTGGCACTATACATTTACTGTTGGCTTCAGTGCAGCTGAACACAATACAATAACCATAGAAAAGATAAATACGCTGCTCTCTTAGCGTCCAGCTGACCTCATCTTTAGTAAACTTGGCTGGTAGTACTATTTGGATGTTGTCAGGGTCTTTTCTGGCCTGGACTGAGAGGCTCACTAAGTCCAGAAGCATTATTCTGTGATAGGGGACATATGCACATGCAATACACATGCTTGCAATTTCTACAAAAACAGCTAAGCCTATACCTTGTTTATGAAATGATTTCCTTCTGTTCTGTTATCAGCGTTCCAGTGTTTGTAATAATGATAATAATGATGATAAAACATGGAGCAGGCTCCCGTTCACATCTGTTTCTAGTTTTCTATCTAGAAGCTGTATAATTGTTTTTTAAATTCATGAATGTAGAATCCCCAGTAAGCCTTTTATATCAGCTAACCTTTAGCCTTCTGACTTCAGTGAGTTTTACCTGTGTGTGTGTGTGTGTGTGTGTGTGTGTGTGTGTGTGTGTGTGTGTGTGTGTGTGTGTGAGCTTTTTGAAGTAGGCCTACAGGGCATGCCGTTCAGATACTGGCTGTTCCGTTATGTAGGCCTCCCTAGGCTAACCCCTAATGGGTTTGCACAGCAGGACATCAGATCATCTAGGGCTCAATGTAAACAGCAAATCGTTGCTAGGAGTTATCGTTACATTTGACCTTTCCTTTTGTGCTATAGGCTTTGTGTCAGTGGTTCGCTGTCATTATCTTTGTTGTTCACCACTCTTCATTTTGTTCAATATAATTTTGGTTTCACCCAAAACACTGGCAATACTATGAGTACTACTGCCAATACTGAGAAGTAGCATTACCTCTTAGACCAATCATGACTGAATTACTGATCACTTTGTGATGAACCAGATGAGACAAACAGACCTACCTGTGATACATGTTTTAATCATTGCAAATGCATCACAATATTGGCTTTATACAATGCGCAAGATATCCTTTCCAGAATAACATTTGACGACTCTATTGGATTACATTTTGAATAAGTATGCTGTCGAGGAGGAGGGAAATTTGATACATTTTTGCCCCGAAGGACATTGCACCATATAGCCTATCTTCATCTTGCGCAATAGGCTGTCTTTTCATAGACTTGACAGCCACGATGTCACAACAGATTCTCATATCATGAAAGTTCACACACTGCACTAAGCACATTACAGAAGTTACCTTCAACAATGCAATCTCCCTATCTTCCAGGTGACATTGCTTAGGCCACAACTGTCTTCTTAACATTATACAACATGGAAATGTGTTATTTTCGCTACTTATTTTGTATTATGATTCAGGATCCTGTTGGAAATCGTGACTCTAGTCTTTACTGCTGCCCATCTGCCTGGTACAGTGAGAGCTACTTAACCTTTTTGATAACTGGAATCCTAATTATGCACGAGAATGTGAGCCTACTTCTGAGTCTGTAGGGATTCAATCTCTTTATTTTTCCTTTCTCTCTTGCTTTGTCTCTTTCTTTCTTTTTGTGGTCTTCATCATTCCACATGAGTTGGGTCTGTGTGAGTGTGAGGAGGAAGCTCCCTGAAACGGCAGTCTGGCTGTAGCAGCGCTGTACTGTCAGGCTGCTCAAAGCACTACAGAGCAGCACACGGTGATGCATACTCATCTGGAGACTCCTTGTCAAGTTCCTTGCGTGCGCTTCAGAATGCGATGCCGTGCCGGCTGACTGTTTGACTTGACCTCGGACAGAGACCTATGGGGATTCACATCCCTCTGCTTTTTGAATTGACCCTAATGCTGATGAACCCAGATTAACGATGTCACAAAATGTCAACAAATCATTAATATATGTTATAGTAGCGACGCGATCGATAAAATAAATAGTTTTTACATTGCTTGCGAACATTTGAGTAGGGTCGAGATGAGTCACGCCCAGGAAGCTGATTTTGAATAACACGCAAGAACTAAGTGAATGTTCCCTCCAATCAAATTCTTCACACCTTTAAGCCAAAAGCAAACTGTGTGCATTCAACAAACAACCACCAGCCACTCTGCCGACTCAGAGTGTGCACAGTTTAGCTGTTTATTATGCAAAGCATCTTGTCACGTACTAGACCCTGATTGTGTCTAGGACGCATCGCAATCACGCCTGGCAGTTACGCAGATCGCAACATAGGACCCAGTGGCCACTTGTGATCGGATTTTGCTTCTGGGAACGGAAGGAAGGTTGTGCAATAGATAGAAAGTGTTATTCGAATGAGTTAAATGGAGTTCAGTGGTTTTCGGAGTTCAGCGGTTTCCATGATGGAAGGCTTAAAAAATGCCTGATGTAATGTAAGTGTTTGTAATTTCTGGTTAATGGACCAAATCGTCAGGTAGGCCTACATATACGCGTTCCTGCTACCCTATCAATGTGGTCATCATGAATCACTGACCTCCTCCCAAAGGGTTAGGTCATGCGTTTTATTCCCAGGTTTGAGTATAAGGTACTTCCCTATAGAGTAGTGCACACACACACACACACACACACACACACACACACACACACACACACTCTATGTGTATAGTGGGAAGGCAGTGAACCTTTTGAATCATAATGCTTTTACAACTAATGAACTGTGAACAGCAATCCTTTTTAAAACATTTTCAAATGTTTATTCTATAGGTAAGGACAACCAAAACCAACAATACGCCTAAACATAGATCAAAGATGCGTGTTTCCCCAAGCTTATCTAAAAAGACGACATGCAGAGGAAAGGATTTTGTTTCCCATAAACCACTGGGGTGAATCACATTAGTGGCCTTTCAGAAATTCCTCTCACAGCAGTGGACACCAACTTCTTGCCAGAAAGATTCGTTAAGCTGAGCAGCACCATGTCTTATTTTGTGTGTGTGTGTGTGTGTGTGTGTGTGTGTGTGTGTGTGTGTGTGTGTGTGTGTGTGTGTGTGTATCCCATCTGTGCGTGCATGTGCGTGTGCGTGCCCGTCTGTGTGCGTGTGTGCGTGTGTGCGTGCAGTGGCTCCCGCTTGCTGCAGCCGGCACAGGTGTGTGACGTGCTGAAGGGCTTCATCATGGTGCTGTGCTACTGCATGATGAGCTACGTGGACTACTCCATGATGTACCACCTCATCAGGGGACAGTCCGTCATCAAGCTCTACATCATCTACAACATGCTGGAGGTAACGCCCAGCAGCGCCACCCAGTGTGTCCCGCGTGTCCATGGTTCCCCGCTAGGGCTGAACAGTTAGTTGAAATATTATCCAAATCGCAGGAGCGGCCATTTTTTTGATACGGGTAAAATGTGTCAATGTGAATTTACAGCACCATTATAAGTGAAGTACTGTAGTGCTGCAGAGATGCCCTGGCCGACACATTTTTTTCTCCAGATGTGAGAAAACATGTTTGTTTGGTACAGACCCCAACAAATGTCACTCAGTTTTTTCTGTGAAAATTGTGATGCAAAAATGATCATTCCCACTAATAGTGAGTCATATCGCAATCGCAAAATAATTGCAATATGATTTTTTTTTACCATATCGTTCAGCCCTAGCTGGAGGTACCACCCACCACCGCCACCCAAAGGTCTCTCATATCGATGGTTCCCCACTGACTCACTCATTCACTTTTAGATACATGCCATTAAGACTCATTCATAAGACGGATACATGTGATTATTGAGCAGGCATGGGTCGGCCATCTTGCTTCTGGAGGTCTGCAGTTAAACGGCAGACATTTGGGTTCAAACCCAGAATCTTTTGACTTGGAGTCAAACACTCTAACCACTAGACTATCCGCCCTCCCTTCCTCCTCTCCTTCCCTCCTTCCCTCCTTTCCTCCTTTCCTCCTGGGTCTGTTGCGGTCAGGTGGCGGACCGGCTGTTCTCTTCCTTTGGCCAGGACATCCTGGATGCTCTGTACTGGACGGCCACCGAGCCCAAGGAGAAGAAGAGAGCCCACATAGGAGTCATCCCTCACTTCCTCATGGCCGTGCTCTACGTCTGTATCCTTTCTCTGTGTCAAATCCCTAAATATATACAGTATATATATATATACAGTACATGCATGTTGGCATGTGTACGAATGGAAGATTCATTCATTCATTCACATTCAGATGAGTTAAGGTGGGAAGTACAGGACCCGTAATATGAATGAAAAGTTTTTGTTGACCAATGCATGCAGGAACTTGCATTTAAGCAAACTGCTCTGTCATTGAGTTGTTATATTTGTTGTTGTTGTTTTCCTGAGCGGCCTCCTCTCCTCAGTCCTCCATGCCCTCCTCATCATAGTCCAGGCCACCACTCTCAACGTGGCCTTCAACTCTCACAACAAGTCCCTGCTCACCATCATGATGTCCAACAACGTGAGGAGACGTGCATGCGCACGCACGCACACACACACACACACACACCTTTAAAATGTCTGCAATATCAGTGCGTGACGTGAATATTTCCCGGCAGTTTGTGGAGATCAAGGGAAGCGTGTTTAAGAAGTTTGAGAAGAACAACTTGTTTCAGATGTCAAACAGCGGTGAGTGATTCATATCTAAATGTGATATCTCAGCAACAAAAAGCAAATCGGCATACGATTTTTGGAGTGAAGCTTAGCAGTAGTTCTAAAAGTAGGTTAATCCTGGGTTGGTTTTGTTTCTTATTAGACATCAAAGAGAGGTTCACCAACTACATCCTCCTACTCATCGTCTGCTTGAGGAACATGGAGCAGTTCTCCTGGAACCCCGGTAACCACAACATGACCCACAGCGCCAGTAGCTACGGCTGCACGCCCGCTGCTCTTTTTAACAAACAGAGCACAGTGAACACTAAACAGCGCCACTATTGCTGTGTTTTTCGTTGAATGTAATATTTGCTATAGCGATGATGTCGCCTGTGTTGTCGTGCCGACAGACCACCTGTGGGTGCTCTGCCCCGATGTCATCATGGTCATCGCCTCCGAGGTTGCCGTGGACATCGTCAAGCACGCCTTCATCACCAAATTCAACGACATCAGCGCTGACGTGAGTATATTCACTACTGTTTATTCACAGCGACTTGCAGGGAATTGTTTTTTGGCTTGCTCAAGGGAGCAAGATGGCTACAGGTAGACATCGGGTTTCGAACTCGTAACGTTTCGGCTTGGAGTCAAACACCCTGACTAACCACTAGACCAGTGGTTCCCAACCTTTTTTGGCCCGTGACCCCATTTCTAGCTCTGAAAATATTCGCAGCCCATACTTTAACTCAGGTGTGCATCGCTCTACTACACACTAAGTGATTAGCAGCAGTTTGCTATGAATCATTAGGGAGTCAGTTCGTATATACAGGACGTCTATGAGACCTTTTAAAAAAATAAATAAATAAATGGTTTGGTGAAATGGATCATCAAATATCTACAGCTTATGTCAGCAATCTCCTGCGACCCCATATGCATATCAGGGGACCCCACCAAGGTTGGGACCCACTGCACTAGACTATCCTGCCTCAGTATACGCTGTACAGCGTAACGTGTGTATTCATGTACCCGCGTGAGTATTTTAGTTTGCTGAGTTTATGCTGAGTTTGTGTTCGGGACACTTTATCCTCATGAATCGTCTCTGAGGACAGACCGGCACAATGTGGTCTTGGATGCCTCCTCTGTTGTCCACGGCATTCCTCCTCCATGCCTCACCCTCTGAAGGGACCTGGTTCCAGGGCCTAGCGGGGCTCCCCTCAACACAGGCTGGCTTTGTTGCCTTCTCACTTCTCACTCACACAAACACACCTGCCAGGTAGAGACGGTGGCCGGGGTGGGCAGTCGGCGAATCGCAGGGATCCTTTCTCCACGCACAGTTTTAGCTCTTTTTCTCTCTCTGTTCAACCTGGCTTTCTGTTGCATTTGCATCCACCTTCCCTTTACTCTCCTTCTCCTCTCCTTCCATGTATTTCCTCCCCCTTGCTTTCATTTAATTTTCATTTTCATTTCAATCCCGTGTCCTTCCTCTCCCTCCCTTCAGTTATAGGTTCTGTGGTTAAGACCACAAGACTTCATATTTTGCCTTTGTAATAATTATATAATACTCCATTATGATTATTGATTCATTAAAGTATTAACATCATAGTATTACTATTGTTATTAATGGGTTGTCATAGTGTTGTCCTATATTTTGAATAATGATTCCCTCCCTGTTTCCCAGGTATATGGAGAGTACCGAGCCAGCCTGGCCTTTGACCTCGTCAGCAGCCGACAGAAAAACGTGCGTAACATAACCGCAGAGGGGGGGTGTGGGCACGTGGGTGGCTGTGTGTTTTCTAAC
>OMNO01014846.1:0-13752 GCA_900303215.1 Trachyrincus scabrus | reverse complement strand
GGAGGAAGGGGTGGCGGCAGTGGGGCCGGAGATGTGCGGGCACAGCAGCGACGTGATGACCCGGTTGGTGACGGCGTTGAACTGGGCGATGGTGGCGCGGACGCTGGGCGCCAGGCCGCGGTTCTCCTTCTTGTCCCGCTGAGACCACACGCAGCCCAGGCAGTGGAAGGGCACCACCTGGACAAACAGACCCTGGAGACACAGGAGGGGGGGTGTGTGTGCGTGAGGGGAGGAAACACCCGACAAAACCGCTTGGGAATTGCATCACAACCCGATTACAGATACCTACAGCATCCAATCGGGTGAGCTGCTCCGCCACTTCCTTCAGGGGAAAGTCCATGATGCTGTGGCCCACTTCCTGGTGAGCATCTTTGTCCCCGCCTTCCCCCAGGCCGGCGTGCTCCTCGTGTTTCTCATGTTCCTTGTCTGCGCCTGAGGTAGACGGGGTCGAACGAGGTAAACGGAAATGGAATGATTCTTGCTTGGCAATGATGACAAGGTAAAGCTGTATTCACCAGATCCGTTACTACTGCACGTCTAACACAATTATGAAACACATACTCTGGAGCCTCTTGAGGAGGGTCTCGGCGGACTGTGCCAGGCGTCGGAAGCGGAGGCGGTGTCGCAGGTGAACGCTGAGCAGGCGGAGAGCCTGGTGCTGGGGGGGTTCACACAGGTCCTCCCTGAACTCGTCCAACCACAGCCGGACCACCGGGCCCAGAGTGCTGCGGAGGACAGGCGGGCAGCGGAGATTTAGATTACAAACGCAGGTGTTCCCATATACAGGTCTGCTGCTCTGACGACAATGATGCCTTTGTCAAAGACAGAGCTTCAGTTGTAAGAAGGCGTGAGGGATACTTTTTACCATTACAAATGAAGGGGAAAAAAGGAAAACTCTGGTATTCCAATCTAAATTAGAGCCAACATGAGCACATCTCTTTTATACGTCTTGCACGTTCTATAGCACACCATCTGTGAGTGATGGCAAAATGACATTAGTTATACAACCGTTATATAAGTAAAGCATAACTCACCTCCTGGGGCAGACGTTGCCATCCATGTTAGCGCTAGTGTCATGCCTGTAGAAAGCAGGAAACAAACTGAAATAAATGAACACACTATACATCCTGAATGTGTAACATTGACAACCTTAGAACACACACACACACATAGCAGGCTCGGTGGCCTAGCAGTGAAAGACACCATCCTGTGACAGGAAAGTCCCAGCTTCAACGCCCATGTCCCAGCAGTGTACCCCACAGAAGTGACCTTCAGCTGGGGCTGAGATCTCTGCCAGCACCTATGGCTGACCCCTAGATGACCTTCCTCTGAAGGGAGGCAGGAAAATGTACCCCCACCAGCACGCACACGCACACACACACCTATATGCAAAGTTTGCTAAAAGTCTTGATAACTTTTGGTTTTGCTAAAGTTTACAAGTTAACAATTACTAGACTTATTATTTAAAAAAACAACATTATTTATCTTGTATTTCCTTCAGCATAATGCATCCTGTGTGCTATGGTGAAGGAAATACATTTCCAAGGCTGCTCTGTGCCCAGATCAGGCCACAGGAAGCCAAGTTGCCACCCGCATCTAAGATATGAGGGTGTGTGTTTGACAACATATTAAAGCAGACAACTATTTGTCATACAATAAATAAAGACATACAATAAATAAAAGCATACAAACAGGTATAAAACTAAATAAAAGTGTCAAACTATAGATACATTGTATTAGTCTTGCCATTATTATGATTAAAAAGGTAGCCATGTGTTTAGTTAGAGAAACAAAGCAGACTTGCATGTATGTTAATTTTGCCAAGTGCTCATTTCAACAATGTACAGCCAGACGACATCTTTCAATGTGACATTCCAGAGGGTTAGAGAGGCGTTTTACCCTTCACCTCACAACGGTTAAAGATTGGCACAAAACAACATCTCACTCAAATCTGTAGCTGATTAGATAAGAATACAGTTTAGAATTTGGGACAAGGGCTAAATGAAGTAGATTCTGCACACATAACATTTGACAAACATTTCAAAACATGTATGAAAAAATAAAATCTATTGCCCCATACATATTCAATTATGCAGGACATTGTGAGCTAAAACCATCAGATTTGTACCCTTGAGGATCCTATTGTAGGCAATGCCACTTGCTATTCTGGGCTAATTAATTCAGGGCAAAAGAAAAAATATGTATATTAAAAATACCACAATTGATACTATACCATTAACAGCGTATGCAAGTCACAATTACTGTTGTCCTTGACAATCAGGTGCATACTGGCATGGGTGGGGGTCTCCTCACCTGTGGAAGAGCAGCTCTATGAGGGTGCTGGCGGTGGTGAAGGCCCTGTAGGTGGCGAGGAAGACGCGGGTGAAGTCGGCCTCCTGGTGCTCGGGGTCCAGCAGATGGGTGACCAGGCGCTCCAAGGTGGCGGCCTTCAGCCTGCGGACCTTCACCGTGTGGTACTGTATGAAGCCCAACGATGTGGGGGTCTCGGGGGTCTCCACGGGCTCCCGGCGCAGCGTGATACCGAACACCGCCCCGTCTTCCAGCTCCTCCCCCCACTCCTGCACTGGGTCCTGGGGGGCAGAGGAAGAAGAGCGAGGGTAAAACACTCCAGCTGTTGCTAGACGGCCAGATTTGAGACTCAGGTGACCATGTGGCATATTGGAGACCGCTTACAACCGTCTAATGTCCATTTCACTTGGAAAAAAATCATCTGTTGATTATACTGTGTAAACATTTTTATCCAATACCAACATCAGAAAATTGGACATGTCCATGGAATATTGACAACGGAGAATGTGACACTGTTATATTGCATACAAATTAAAATGAACAAGCCAATGTTTAAATTCCATGGAAATAAATAACAGAAGGTGTTTTCAAGAGGGCGTCAGCTTGTAATTGCAATAACAGTCCAGAAGAAGGAATACACCTATTCAGAGTGAGCAATAGGTCAAGTTCAAACACAAGTGACGGTTCGATCCAAACCTACGGACGATCGTAAACGCGATGTAGGAACACAAGCTAATGATTAACACGATGACAGCTTGTTTAACAGCCACCAACTAAGGGATCGCCGGTGATGACGGGGGTGGCGGCAGATGACCGGGTGGCCCGGCTGGGAACCGTAGACAACACCCAGCCGCAAGGATGGCATTATCTGGCCGGTAAACAAGTTTGCATAGTGACCATGAGGAACAAAACAAATCAGAGCATTATTTCAAAACAGCACGTCGACAACGACAAAAGAAGGAAGCAGTATTTCTCATCTGATGAGTCGACGACTCATCAGATGAGAATATTAAAACTTTAAAATGAAACGTGGAAGTGAAGACGGGCGCGCGCATTTTATTCACTTTCAATGAAACCTTTTCAAAATACGTTTCTAATAATTCGTAGTTCTTTACGATTAATAGTCTTATTTCGTCAAAACAAAACTAAACAATTCAATGTATGTGTATAGGCAGCATAATAATAATAATAAAGGAACTAGCTCCTACAAGTAATTTGACCATTTCATGTAAATAACGCAAACAAACTCACCATTGACAAGTGCCATCTTCCCATGTTTCAACACGTAGGCCTACTGCAATATTAGTTAGACGTATCCATAAAAACTCCAACCATAAATAAATATTTGCTTGGATGTCAGAACACTCCATTGAATTAAGTGGTCTGTATTGCTCGTTAGTGGACTACAGAGGCCAACTTAGGTCTCTCGCGCCGTTTCACTTGTAGTACTTCATCCATTTCAGTTATACACACTCGACATGTTAATAGCGACGCTGTACAGCCGGGCAGAAAACCGCTGAAGATGACAGTTTCTATGACGTTCCAAGAAAAACCACTATAGACGTCTGGGGCTCCAGAGCTGTCCAATCAACAACGGTTGTGGGCGCGGCTTTAAACTTTATCACTGACGTCATTCTCCTTCAATACTTAGTACTGACAGTGTTTTACATTAGAATGTCACAAACTGCTGGTAGAAATGTAAAATGTTTCAGAAAATGACCAGAATGCAACTACATTTACATAAGTGTGTATATTGACAGGAAGAAATCAAGTCCTACAGTAACAAAAAAAAGAATCCCATGGTATAGGCCCACTACTACTCGTGACAAGCCAATTATTAGACCTTTACAGCGTACAAATTTACACGTGCACTACACACGCTGTGACGCTCAAACAAGGACCTTTAACTATGCAGATGGAGGGATGACGTATTTCTTTTGTAGCTCACGCCATGAGGGTGTGGGAAAATACCACAGAACAGGTTGGATTGCTTCCTAATGCATCAATTGACCCTGTCCAATGTGCATCAAATACAACATTAGAATTACAGTGTAAGGTTTGGTGCCAAACATTCATCTGACATCAACATCAAAATGAGTGTGCTTTCCAGCTTTTAATTCCCTAACTCTCTGAACTGGCATGCGTTTCTAGGCTGCTGCTTTCTAATTGGGTAAAGATTCTCTCTGAAGAGAGAGAATGAACAACTTCTGTGTGCTAATGAGAGGGCCTGTATACAAAAAGGTCTCATCCATATAACTTGCATTTTCATAGAAACTAAACAAAAAAGACAGCATGGGCTTTTGGCGAGGAGGACCTTAATTAAAGTGATTACACACATGGATGGGTGATGATGATGATGATGATGATGCAGGAGACCACCATGCAAACTATGGTCTGTATAAAATATTCCCACATTTATACAGACCATTTCTGCCAGACAGACCATTTTTATTTTTTATTTAGACTAAACCGACATATTTGTTGTTGCATGTACGCTATGTACATGCAACAACAAGTGACCGTAACATTGTTTCGGTCGCTTGGGAGAAAATCCACAGTGGAATAAAAGCCTATGACACATACATAGATATATTCAGAATGAACAAATATCTACATTAGTGTTATGAAAGTATAGTGGGCAATATCTATAAAGAGAGCAATCCTTTTCAGACTGAACACTTCTAACTTAAATCAACTTTAGGTTGTTTTATTTAAATATAATGGATGCATCTGGTAGTGTCACTGTCAGGCATTACGTTTTTAAATTCTTATTTACAATGGCGACCAAGTGGCAGAAGCAGCTTGAAGGGGAATGGGAAAGGAGCCGATTACCAGGGGCTACGTGTGTGATGAGACAACACCCTTATCATCACGACAGTTAAACTTTATAGTGAAATGAGGGGGTGTATAGGAGACTGTTGACAGAGTAGTGAATGATTCACCCAAGTCATTGAGGTGTAGGAGGTGTATATTATTATTTTACTCTTATAGGTTTATGGAACATTTCTGGCACATTCAGACAACGCTCTGTGACCGTGTGTGACTTGGACCATATGCTCTGACCGATACAAGGCCGGTTTATGACCAGCACTTAGGTCAACACCGGACATCCTTATATGCCTTAGAAAAAAAAACGTTACCACAAACACAAACTAAAGACCTGCCGCCCAGGTGTCTCCCAAAAGCTATTCCTATTGTGACGAGACAACCCTTCTCTGAATCCAACATGGAGGTGTGGCAGCTTCACAGGCTCACCTGGGCTTGTGCTTCGGTGTCGAGCAGCTGGAAGCTCCGGAGCCAGACTCCGGGCTCAGAGTCCAGGTGGACGTCGCGGTGGTGGAAGGCTCCCGAGCAGAGCAGCCTCTTCACCCTGGCCCTCAGGCCCCGGGGCTCCGGGGCGCCACCGGGGCCACAGAGGGCCAGGCGTGAGCGCATGTCCACCCGCCGACTGTGTGACCCTATGGAGTAGCTCTCTCCTTAAATCGTTGCCATGTCTGTTTTCGAATCTGTCGGAGAGAAGAGTGCCAAGATGAATAAGCAATGTTGTTCATGGTGTTAAATGTTTTTTACTTGTTTTATTTATTTTTTTACTTGTTTAAATTGGATTTACAACAAAATGAATAAAATTGAAGGTAACAATTATATTGCGACTTGTGACTTGATTTACCAGGCACAGCCAAACAATGTCACATTTCACTAGAATATATAATTGAATTAATTTAGTCCTCAGACAATGACGTAGATTCTATGTAAAGGGAATGGCTGTGTTTACAACTAGGTAACATGAGGCAGCACCACAATACATCAAATTGTTATCACTATTGTGATATAGATTTCTACAAGGTGAAGTTGTGCATTGTCCTCATTTGGACTAGAGTTTGACAGTATCAAAATCAGTGGAAGAAATGTAACACAACCGGTTATTTCAGCACAGAAAACCCTTTCCTTTAACTGGCTACTTAAACAAAAACACACCAATAGTAGACTTCGACTGTATTGTAGGTAATGCTCATAATGTCATCACAAAAAATCACAACTCTTTTTTTTACAGGGCCACTTCTGGCTGATAATAGAGCAGTCTTCACCCAAACCTCACATTACCGTACTGCTACTAAACTGCCGAGTTTTGTCAACTATAGTAAACAAAAAACAAAAATATTCACGACATTCACTTTAAAAACGATTCAAGTGGCCTTATCTATACTTCACCTTTTTCCTTAGCTTGCATCTTTTAAGTTCTCCTGAACACCATTGTAAAGAAAGACCGGTCGTGTAGTCCTGACAGTCGGACCTGCGGACAGACACTAGCCTCGTCTTCCACTGAGCAGCTCTATTGTTCTCGGTGGTTGGATGAGGTTCGTGCGTGTGTGTCGGAATGTCGTCCCAGTTCGCCTCTATGAACCCGTTTGATTATGTTTCTGTCAGGTTCGATCATTCCACTTCAATACTCTCTTTATCTCAATAAACCAACACAACTTATTTCTTCTTCTACACTGGACCTCAAAAGTGTACCAGAATTCCCGAGTCATTCCTCTGCTGTCCACAGCGGTTTTTGTGTCTTCGTGAACATTTTGATATTTGCATGCAATTTAATTAAGTTTTTTATGATGATGATGACTTGATGTCATTAAATGGACGATCTGATCGTTTGATTCGCACACAATCAAACATACCTTACCTGCGATGAGGCATACGTAAATTCATGTTTTAATGTTTTACTCTACATCTGGACCTAGAGCCGAGCCAGAAGATATAATAATAATATTAATATGGGATAAACCATGATGATAATCCGTCTTGGCCACTGGGATTAGGAGTGGATAGATCGAGCGATTCAAAACTGTGCGCAGGTGCATGTCGTGACTCTGATTGGTCAATGACTAACTTGACGTTGGGACCGTAAAATATATAATATACACACCCACTCTAAACCACACAAAGAAAACTACAATATCAAATCAAATTGGATATACATTAAAAAAAATTAATTTACATCGAAAAGATACAATACAATTAAATTCAAATGAAATAGAAAAATAAAACCAGACGCTTTCAAATAATTACAAAAAACGTTCAAATAGCATTAACTTCCTCAAGGCACTGATTCTTTTTTTAATTTCGTTTCCTATGTATTATCTAAATAAATAATTATGTTAAGTTTGTTGATTGATTAGAAAAGCACAATGGTTCGTGATACATATCAGGATCTGGTAAACAACACAACTTAATTGTCTTGTTGCTATTTGGATCTTGTGTCAGACATTATTGACGTCAGTAAAACATACCATCTATTATGCCACACTGGACAATAGGCCTTCTACTGCGCATGAGATAGCAGGTCTGAGACCTTGCATGTCTGAACTCCTGCCTGTTAATGAAAACATCACGTTTTTTAAATGGTGTGCTTCTTGAACAGACCTTATTTTTTCATGATATATAATTTCAGACATAGACATAAACCCACTGCAAAACTTGAATAAGAAAACAACATTATTCATCTTACGATAATAGGGATAGTGCCAACAATACTTTGAATTGGCTAATTTATCAAAAGGATCAAGAAACGTTGATTCATTGTGAGAAACTAAACACACAGTCAGTGTCAAGACTACAGTCTTTATTCAACAAGGGAGCAGAATCAGAACTAGAACTGTCCCTTCTTCTTCTTCCTGGGTTTCTTCTTGGTCTTGGAGTCAATGATGAGCTGGGACTGACGCTTCAGGGCCTCCCGGGAGATGATGTCAGCCTCATCTTCTTCACTTTCTTCATCTTCTAAAACCGGCAGGAGGCAGGGATTGTTGGACGATGGAGAACTGAAGTCAATTGTGTGTGTGTGTGTGTGTGTGTGTGTGTGTTTTGACACCAACTCACCGTTGAAGGGGCTCTGCCGCTGGTCTTCAGGAAGTTGGATGCGAATGTTGGAATCCGGCAGTTTCCCCTCTATCCTTGTATAAAACTACTCAAAGCACACACACCCACACACACACTTTAAGAGTTGCAAAGGTTCAGAATAATGTCTTATATTATTTATGATCACAGTATTTTCAGATATGAAAGACTGAAATACAGAGTGAGAAACGCTATGCATTTACCACTGCATCAAATGAATGCATTGCTATGTGTAGCTGGGATGCTAGCCTCTGGACCAGCAGAGCATGAAAGTGTATGAATTGCAAGGTCATATATGTTTTGAGGTTATGCGACTGACACTTTTAGATTGCTTTCTGAAAATGAACCCAACCCTAGAGAAGCCAATGTCATTAATAAATAACAGGCGCTTTGACGTAACCTTCCTACCGCAGGGCCCTGGCACGACATGTTCGCAAACAGAATAGGTTCTGCAGCGCTGTAACAATCAAAAGACAAATAGCGCAGGTGGCTAGCAAGATAAGATGGCTATATATATATTACAAAGACGTAGTTTCATCCGGTGATGCCTCAAGCTAATAGCATGAGCGGCAGGCTAAGACAACTACCCCCTCAAGTCTGTAGCCTACTCAAAGATGACAGCAAAGATGATTAGCAAAAACGCTAGTCAACGCTAGCTTCCCAAAGGCTAGTAAAACAATATAAGACAAGGCTCTCTCTCCTCAGCCTGGTATAGCTCACCTCGTCCTCCTCCATCTCCTTCATGAGCACAGAGAGATCCTTGCCCTGGAGCTCGTCGTGCAGTAGCTGGAGCTTCTGCTCACACTGGGCCAGAAGCTCCACCAAAAACTCCTCAGAGTCTGGGGACAGCTGAGCCTCGGCCCCTCGCTCCTGACGGGACAACAATGAGCGGACGGATGGGCACTTTGAGGGCTTTAGTTGGTCATCAAGCGGACAATGTATTCATATGGGCAAAAAAGAAGCGACATATACAGCAGAACAGAACACTAGGGGAAAAAAATCTGTTTATGCAAGGCAGGCCACATATATTACACTAATATAACATGATGCCTAAGTAGTGATTACATTCATAAGAGAGAGAGAATTCCAAACATGAACTTTGCCATGGAACTACTAGAAAATCATCTGATTCAAAGCAGCTAGCAGTTCCATGGCAAAGTTCAAGTTTGGAATCAGGTGTCAAATCTGAATTTTCTGGTACACATGCACCCGAATTTCCCTCCCCCGGATCCTATGGTATTGGTATCTTCTAACCAGGGTGATGTGCTGGAGCTTGTCAGCCAGGTGCTCCACCCCGGCCTGGACGGTGCTCAGTGTCTTGAGCAGCCAGTCCAGGTGCTCCTTGGCTGCATCGCACCGCTGCTGTTCCCCCTGCACACGCTGCTCACACTCCCTCAGCATCTGCTGACCACTGAGGAGGGAGACAGAGAGGGAGGGAGAGAGAGGGACAAATGGGATAAAGAGAGAGAGGCATCAGGGTTGGGATTAGGGGGCAAGAGCATGTCTGTTGATTTGAATGATTTTGAACAATTTGGCTATTCAAACGACAAGTGACAAATATGTATCTTAATTAGAAAGAAAAAGACGAACTTGACAGCTTCCTTCTATTCAAATGAAGTGACTAGAGACACAAAAAAGTACTACTATTTACAATTTGGTCATTTAGCAGAGGCCACCATTCAAAGCGACAATCATACAAACCTAACTAGCCACCATGGTAGGTTTGACATCATATATGTAATAATGTGAAGTGTGACCTGGAGAGTTCAGCTTCTCCAGAGTACTTCATGTCCTGGAAGCCTTGCCGCAGCGTCTCCTTCTCCCCCTTCAGCTGCACCAGCACCTCCTCGTTCTCCACCTTCAGGCTCTCCAGGTGCCTCTGGGTCTCCCCTTGGGAGATGAAACGGTCCACTATCTCCTACAGGGAGCAGTTGCACACACTTGGATTTGGTACATCAGTGAGACATTCATGTGCGGATATGCTGCATTATTCCTCATCAATGTTTTTTTTTTTTAGATTAAATAAAGGTTGACTCCCAGAAGGAACCAAACATACGGCCCACAAAATCACACGTATTTGTGTCCGCTTTCATGAACATTTTCATCAATAACTTCATCGCTCCATGCATACGTGTATGTTGGTGACGCCCGTGGCCTCCTTGATGCGCTGGAAGGCCTCCTCGAAGGTGGAGACGCTCCTCTCCTCCTCGCCCACCATCCTGGTGGTGCTGCGATGGGCCTCGCTGCTCAACTCGTCCGGCTGCATGGGCGCTTTCTGGGCCTGGAGGATCGAACCCAGCCGTTACCGCACCATGGAACTGTTACCGTTCGGCACTTCACACTCAGAACTGTGATCTCATAACCGCTCCTCAATGACCAACTTTTAAGGTGCAAGCGACTGGAACTTGGTAATGTGCTAACGGGATGATTTCGGATCAATAACTGAATTGCAATGGAGGTCTAACAGCTTGAATGTCGGGCAACCCTTGACTTTCTAGTGGTAGGAATTGAATAGCAATTCATTTGGACGTGCAACTGAAAATTCAGTAACTAAAAAACAATGTGGCTCAAAACAATCGACTGCTTATTATTACCCTCCTATCGGCCTTCTCAGTCTGGGCTTTACGCTCCTCCACCTGCTTCCGGTAGCAGGCTACAATACGCTCCCTCTCCTTACGCTCCTTATAGAGCAAGTCCTCCTGCTGCTGCAACTCTGCCTGGAAGAGGGAGTTGATGGTCACGATAAGAACAAAACCAAAACTAATAATAACAATAATAAAACGATGATTTGTGTGGTGAGAGGCGGCCAGTTGACCTTTGCGGCGTCCTTGGACAGCTGGGCGTCGCTGTTCATGACCTGCAGGCCGTGGAGCTCCTCTCTGTGTTTCAGGATGTCTGCTTCCAGTCGGTCCAGCTGAGCTTGAAAAGTCAGGCTCTCGTCCTGGCATGGAGAGACAGAGAGAGAGAGAGAGAGAGCGGGGAAGACGTGGCTGACGTGGTAAAGGAGTGAAAGTAGAGGACGACAAATGGATCCCGTATCCACAGTGATATTTCTGTTGTCAGGGCAGTGTAGATGTTGAGAGTGTAGATTGCGACAGTGTGTATGGTCGAACGCACCTGCAGGTGGTTCTTCAGTTTGATGTAGCCTCTCATGACATGTTCAGCCTCCTGGTTCTTTATCTGGGCCTTCTCTAGACTGTTCTCCAGAAAGTGCAGGTTCTAGATTTACACAGACAACACAACACAACCACACGTTACCATTTGCGTGCATGTGAGTGAGTGTGATTTCAATGTGTGTGTGTGTGTGTGTGTGTGTGTGTGTGTGTGTGGTATGTGGGTGCGTGCGTGTGTTTGGATAGACCATTGTGTCTCACACTGTATAAAATGTGTACATGTGGGTTCATGTTTTCCAATAAATATGAAGCAAGAGTGAAGTTCACATTTAGTGAAACCGTGTGTTGCTATAAGACCTGCAAGGCTGTGGCAATGTAGTACATTCATTTACCCTTGTATTATCCTCTGTCTGGTCAGCCGTAGCATCAGTAGACTGGGATTTGGCGCTGCCCTCTGGCTTCACCCTCTTGTACTGCAGCTGCAGATCATCAAGGCGGTCGCGGTAGGTCTGGGTGGCGTGTCTTAATGCGTTGAGACGTTTCATTTTGAGTAACACTTTCTGATCCAACACCGCGAGGGCCGTCTAGGTGCGGGGAGACCAGGGATTAGGTGCATTCATGAACAATAGGAGATAGAGACAGCGGGAGATAGGGAAAGGTGTAGCATGTTGACTAGTTTAGGCATCTTAAAACTCATTCAAAAGGTACAGACTAATATGGAGTAACATTGGACATTTCTGTTTTGTTGTTTCTCTGTTGTTTGTTGCAAAGCTATACTATAGATCATCTATAGCTACGCAATTGCTACACAATACAATACAATATGTAGATCTTTTTTTTATTTGCATTTGATAATAGAACACTTTATACTTTAACATACCTTTCCTGACATCTTGCGGTAGGCATCTTTCTCTGAACCTCTGTCATGAAAAGCTTCTTTGATAACGTGCTCATCACCCTAGTAGGAGAGGATAATAACAGATCACAACAAGCATTGTTAGTTCATGAGTGATTGTAGATATTCTTTTTTTTTTTTTAACCATTAACTAATGTGAATTAGGTAATATTATGTCCACAACTACTTACAGCAAGAGTGTCCGCCAATCGTTTATGCAGTCTCTTGTTCTCCTGCCTCAGGAGAAGGACGGACTCCCTGTTCTTTATGACGGCGGCCTGGGAGATCTCATAGTAAGCAGTTCTGTCTCCCTCTGGCGGACACACTCATTATTTCACTCAAATAATCAATAGTACTTATTTTTCGACTCTTAACATGGTTGTAATTTATTTTCATCAATCGCCAGCCTGTTAGAATATCATTTATTGCTTTATTCAAACTAGCTTTGTCTCTTTGGCACATGTGCTATACAGCAGCCGTATTCCCACGGCCGTGCATCGATGCGGTTCAATTGAACCACACGTAATTAGCTAAAGCTAACAAATGAAAACAAGGAATTCTTACAGAACATAATATTTATGTTGCTAGCCATGCCTTCAAAGTCAGCTATGCAAAATGAAAACAAGGACATCATGTTGACGTTGGTCGCCACTAGCCAGGAAGTTGTCAAATAGAAAAACTCACCAAGCAGCTGAATTTTTCGTTGCATTTCAGTTATTTGGTCGTGTAAAGGCGGCTTGATTGCCCCCGCGTTTAACGGCATTTTGTTCCTAGTATAAAATACCTGGCTACTCGCAAAGAAGATGTTTCAACGTTCAATTTCTACACAGGCGAACCCCTGGACGAAGCCTTAACGTTGCCTAGCAACCAGTACACTTTAACCAAGCAACCAGCGTGGGGTAGCTAGCTACCTCGCTAGCAAAAAACAACAACCTACAATGCCTGTGTAGGAAGCAATCAACATAAACAATGCACTTTTATTAATATAAAATGCTTAAAAAAGTATAAACAAACAAAAACTTTGGTCCAGATTTAGAACAAAATTTGACAGATGTAGCCTATGATCATTTAGGGCCCTACATCATCATATTTGACTTTACTTTCTTTATCTTAATATCTTGTAGTTTCAGGCACTGCTTTGAAATGTACATTCTTATCAGTGCAAAACATCAGCCTACCCATTAATTCACACTATGCACTACTGCACAATGCAATAGATTTTTAGACATTGTTGAAGGGAAAAAAACATAATTTAGCTGTACGATGCACAACATTAACATAAGTAAATACTAATTTCTCATGTTTTTATGTGTTACCTTTCCATTGCATAACTTTCCTGTCCTTCAATAACTTCAAATGGTCAATACTGAGCACATAACTGCATATAGGCTTTAAAACAAACATCAACATCAGACAAAAAAACATCAAGTTATGTTAGGTATTGCTGTAATACTTAGATACTATATCCCATTTTCAAAGCATAGCAAATATCATACCCTATATACAGCATTCATGAGATCTCTGCATTTGTCCTGTTCTACACGC
>OMNO01014844.1:0-10819 GCA_900303215.1 Trachyrincus scabrus | reverse complement strand
CGCGCGCGCACACACACACACACACACACACACACACACACACACACACACACACACACACACACACACACACACCTGCTGCACGTGGTCCCAAAACACCGCCTCGTGCACGCTGCACGCGTAGAGTGCCGTGGGAAGGTCGCTCAGATCCATCACCTCCTCCACCGCAGGGTCCGCATCGTTTTCCCCGAACACCATGTCCTCTTCTTCATCCTCCTCCTCCTCCTTAGGGTCACTGCTGTAGGCCTCCCTTGCTCCACCAGGTGTTAGAGCTCTCTCTGAGCAGATTATAAGGGGTGTGTGGAGGTCTGGAGAAGGTGGGTGGATAGAGTGGTTTGGAAGGACTTTATGTTTTTAATCAATGGACGTTTTTAAGTGGGGGGACAGCAATCCAACGATAGTGAGAGGGCAACACAGGTGCATGTTGGGAGAAGAAACCGATCTGGTGCATGGTAAAAACAAAGAAGAGTAAATATTGAGTAGGATTGCATGGACAAGTAGAATAACAATAGAACACAGTATGGACAGTATCACCTCCATTTAAGGCGTTCTACTAGCATTGTAGCGACATCTAGTGGACAATCTAATTAAATCATCGACATTTCTGAACACTTTTCTAAGTGATTATCTAAAAACGTTAAATGTTGGTAGACTGGAAATATCAATGGATCTAAAAAAAAACAACAACACTTGCGCAAGAGAGGAGCAGTGGGAAAAAGAACACTGATATAAAAATTCACATGCCCAGAGAATGAATAGTTTGATTATTTTACAGGACGTAAACAACCTACTGTAGCACCATCCCTCTGAATGTTAGACCAATGATGTGCAAGTTCATGTTCTCATCAGCCAATAGCACTCTACGTCCTAGATTGGCGAGGATCAATCGACGCTCATTATCGAACGCAAGCCAACGCGGCCTGCGCTTGATTTCGGTAAGTGAATGAACGCCACATCATATAACTTTAACCGTTGTGTATATTAGGAAGCCAATACCATCGCGTTGAAAAACAAATATTGCGGGATATCATCGGCCTGTTGCACATCATGTTTTGCTATAGTAGTTCAGGGAGTCCATAAATACATCAATGAAATGCTAAAACAGTTTGCAGTCGCAGTTTTTTTTTATTATGCGAGTAATTAACCTGAGGTATTAGCATTTTTTTCCCAGTGTAAGAAAATATGTTAATGCATACATACAGATAACTTAAATTATTTAAATAATTTAAATGAGGAACAATTGCACGCACTTAAGGTTACATACAGATAAAGCACTAGTACAGCTTTAATTTCAAGAAAAAGACCACTGTGGGCCGATAAATTAACTTCAGACCACCATAAGTTAAAAATAGTTAAGTGTTATGCGTAGGCCTATAGGCAACTATATGTGTTAATTGGCAGATCAGTTGATATGGTCCTTTGAGCCGCAGCAATATGTAACAATATATGTGTCACGGACAGTAGGCCTATATTTAAAAAAAAAAAAAGGCACATAGTGTTTTTGTGTGTGGAATTTGTTTTTCACTGCAGCCACCACTCAAATTATGTATAACAATAAACACTGCTTCAAACCATGTGCTTCCCGTCATTCCTCTCCACCCATAACATAACAAAACAACCTCGCCCTAACATGACCTCGCCACAGCCCACATTTATTCAGAGAGATATACCTGGATTGATTGAGTCACGGGTGGAATTTTTTAAACTAAAACTGATGGCTGCAGGGAAAAAGTCAAATTAAGCCAAATTAATATTCAGGTTTTGCTCTGGGGAGAAGCAAACAAACAAGAGATGAGTGCCAATACAAAACACACAAACCTCTTTAACATGGTAGTGAACCAGTGGAAATAACCAACCCCCGATGGAATTTAATTAAATTTAAGACACTGTGGCAATAACATTCTTCTTCTGTGTTAATATTTTTTAAAACCCCTCCCATTGAAATCGTCAACGATGTCCTTCTATCGGCGATGTTGATGTTGTACTTATGGACCGGCGAACAAACACACATCCCTAGTCCTTCTTAAGGTCAGACGAGTTGGTTGCTGTGGGAGAGGGAGACCCGACCACACCGTCATTGTTCACCAGAGCCCCGTAAGAGAAGGAGCCGTTGTAGTCGGGCTGGATCGCCAGGCCCTTGTCGTGAATAGTGGGCACACCTGGCCAGGTAAAAACAACAGCGGTTGATGAGCGAGTGAGTGCGCGCTCACACACACACACACACACGCACACACACACGCACACACACGAGTGTATAGTTTCTACCAACCTTGTGCCATATCCATGGTGACATAGGGTTCAAAGGTCTTTGGTTTTTTTCTGTTTTTAGTGATGAAGAATACACCCACGAAGCAAGCCACGCACCTACACACATCCCATAATAACACAGAGGAAACATTTAGTCATGGAATAGGTTTCAAGATGTTTCAAGACGTATATAAATCATTATTACTCACCCTAACAGGAACATGCAGACGTGAAGAACATCTTCATAGTTGAACTCGAGGTAAAACGTGGCCCCTGAATAAACCAGGAGGGCGAGGGAAGGGAGAGATTACCTTTGGGGACTTGAAAAACAAACAAGAGACATGCAGAGAAGGGCAACGCTACTCACCAGCTATGAGTGCAAAGCAGGTGGACAGAATGTAGTTAATACTGGCGATCATAGAGGAATCATGCAACTTGCAAGCTTGGGCGAGAAATCTAAGTATGAAATTAAAAAAGAAGAAGAAGAAATGTTGACAGAGGAGGGAACATTAGTAACTGCACATTAGTAAGTGCAAGCTGCATCATCAAAAGCACTCGCCAAGAACCAAGTTCCTGTATGTGTGATTGGTTTAGTCTCACATCCTGTGTGCAGACTCTGTTCATACTTCTGCTACATGCAATGCAGTCATTCCCCTTCTCCCTCACACCTCACCTTTGACCTTCAAAAGCCACTCACCTGGCTTGAAAGGCCACAGAGGCTATCATGCAGACAAACATGACATAGAAGATGGGGTAGGTGAGCTGCATGGTGCCCTCGATGGTCAGGACAAGCATGCCCGATACCGCCTTCACAGTGATCACCGTGACCGAACCTGTGGGGAAGAGATGAACACAAACAACCATTACCAACACATATGTCAAGTTGCACCTCAAGTGTTTTTTGTATAGCCCGTTATCAGAGTTGTCACAGTGTCAAAGGAGTGCTTAATCCGCACATATTTGATGACACTCCCTGATCAGAAGTCTTATTAATGGAGAGCAAAAGCTTTTCCAAAAGCCAGTGGGGAAAGGAAGAGAGCAGGTAGTAAGAAGTAAATCCATATACTTGTGCATACAAATATAGTATACACAAGCAAGACAGGTAAGCAACAATAACTAGGCTCCTCCTCAAGCAAAAAATAAATGCATCCTGTGTTTGTACGCATCCCTGTAATACACACTGTTAAGTATCAGCTTCTTTTCTGTTCCCTCCTCAAGCTGTAATCATCTAATCCCATATACCAGTGATTCTCAAATGGTGGGTCGCGACCCACTTGGGCAATTTGAGTGGGTAGCAGAGCATATGCCAAACCTTAATCTTCAGAAAGAAGTCCACAAGTTAACTAATGTTTCAATGGCTTACTATTTCATTGAGTTTAGCCCCAATTGTTGCAGCTTTTTGTTCGCTCAATGTTTTAACAGTACATGAAGGCATTGTTGATTACTGTAATATTGGTAAATACATACACATGTGGGTCCTGAGGCTGGACCTGTTGAGAACCACTGGTCTAATGACACATGTAGGTCCTGAGGCTAGACCAGTTGAGAACCACTGGTCTAATGACACATGTGGGTCCTGAGGCTAGACCAGTTGAGAACCACTGGTCTAATGACACATGTGGGTCCTGAGGCTAGACCAGTTAAAAACCACTGCCAAAAGGGTATTCATGTTTTGTAGGTGTGCCAATATCCTGAAATAGATTGTGTGTGTGTGTGTGTGTGTCTCTGTGTGTGTGTATGTGTATGTGTGTGTGTGTGTGTGTGTGTCCGGAGATTCACCCAGCAGTGCCACCAGCAGCAGAATCACAATGAGGTAGTTAGCGCGCCGCTGGTTATAGAAGTACAACAGCAGGCAGAACGTGATGATCTCCAGGAGCTGTCCATCAAAAACAACAGCACATCAATATTAAAAGGTATTGGCTACGAGTGTCCGAGTTAGTTATCTTACAACCAGAGATAAACCTTCCTAATCAAAGTTAAATCCTAGGCTATGAAGGCACTGGAAAATGGCAACGGCACATGTCAAATTGTGCAAGTCATTTTCATTATTATTAGCAGAATAGGGTTGTTGATCGTTTCATACATTGCATCTACTTGTACTTGCATTAAACTACAGTATAGGTTTGATACATGACTTTTCTTTATATATACACATCTGGAACATTTTCCCCACCTTTATGAAGTTCATAAAAGAGCAAAAATTTGTCAATTCTGCTCACAGCCTCATAGTTTAAGTTTCACTTTTTTCGCAATGCAACACAAATGGCAATTACTGGCGATTACTTTAAAATGACCTCACCAGATACAAGAGCACGGGCCATCCTACGATGTGCTTCACAATGTTCTCTCCTTGAAGCTTCTCATGAGAGTTTGGTCCAAACGTTAGAAAGAGGTAAGTCCCTCCTATGGTGACAATACAGCCCAAGAAGGACAGCCCAAACCGTCCTGTGATAAACAGATTACATATGTGTATTATGAATTATGTAAAGAGAACAGAAGATTACATTAATTTAATAGTATACACCCACGTGTAGTAATGGAATAGATATAAAAACCAGTTGATACAAGCAGACACCAAGTCACTTCCTTATTACTAAAGAAACAATGCAGGGAAGCAGTACAATTTACAAGTCAGTTACACGTTTACTATCCAGCATGGTATGTACAACATGAGATCATTTGTGGTGTAAATACTATAATTGCGTCAGTTTGCCAGGAGTTACTCAGACTTACTCAAAAATTCCTTTGGCTTTGACTTTTCCCTCAAAAAGATGAGACCTAAAATAGAGCTTGCTGAAAAAAACAAAGGTAAAAGCAGCTGTTGAACCTTCAACTTCATGGGGATAGGAATTAAATTAGAAAATCTCAAAAACGATCATAAGAACCACTTACTTAAAACTGACACACCGTTGAGAGGTGCCACAAGAGAGATTGGGGCAAAGGCATATGAGAAAAAGTTTGCCCCTTCTCCTAAACAGGTCAGAATCAAACCACACCACCAGGTTTTCGTACGATAGAAGGCACGCGGGTCCTTGTTCCCAGCCAGTGCCACATGGCTGTATTTCTGTCAACAGATACAAAAAACAAACATGGGATGAGAGATGACAAGTGACACAGTGCAAGTCAAATAAAACAAAATAACATTGGTTATGTATAATGTAAAATACTGGGGTGGTAGGTGTGTCATATATTAAGGTCATTGAAAGAAACATATTGGCTAACATATGGCAAATTACATAAGCCATGTTTTCGTTCATGCCATTCATTGTACTACACTTGTGTGATATATGGTACACGCACACAATGACTCGAGATTTAGCATATACCAAACCGGGCGGCTTTCACTGTCCCATGCCATTGGGGATGGGTTTACAGAGCGAGGCTACATACCTGAACACACAACGAAATGCTGACTAGAACATTCCCAAAAATAGCAAGCAATGTCCCAATGAGATTGTCCTGAGGAGAAAATAAAGGACATTGACTGAACGAACCAGTTACATAGTCATTTCATCCATTATATGTTTGATCATGTTGAGATAAAAGTTAAGAGCGTTGCAGACAAATCACAAAGCTGTGAAACATTTAGCGGCTACAAAATAACGATTCACGTTGTTACTGAGAGTGAATGATCATAACATGTATCATGATCATAACATGTATCGTGTTCCTGGGTATCTACATTTGATTGTTGTCAAAATAAAGAGCCTTGGTTGAGGTCATCATTTTATGCGTACCGTATAGGAGTTCATGACATCTCGTCTGTACGCCAGTTCTGCCATTCTAGTGAAGTAAAGATTATAATCTCTAGTTGTTAAACGTATTAAAGTATTCAAACTTCATATCTCCCATTGTGTTGTTTAGCCTTTTCCACAAGTTTCAGCGGTTTTCGTATTGCCGATTACTTCATCACGGACACCGCCATCTTCAGTCCATGTACTTCCGGGTACGGCTTCAGGCCACGCCCTATTCAGGCCACGCCCTCCATCTGTCCGCGTGCACAAGTAAGTACCGTGAAGATGTTGACACTTGATATATTGACATTTCCCGGCAATTAAGCAGTGACTATTTCTTTAAAACGTGAAAGTTGATACTGCATTAATGAAGTTGTTCTACTTTTTAGGTTTACATTGTCGTTGTTAGATGTTCCACCCATGTTGGTAACTTAGGCCTTATCTTTTAATGACATATAATTAAAACTAGGCGTTACTGTGGTCAATCCGCCCTCTGCCAAATGTGATAATTACCAATGCTGCAAACATTGGGCCGAAAACAAAAGAACAGCATGTCTTTTGTGTCACCACTCGATATTGTCTCTGCGTCAGATTCTCCGTAACGAGTCGTGGAAAGAAAGCGATAAATGCCAGCTAAGGGCGTGACGCTCGTTGGTTGTCCTGATATTCATCTTAATATTCATCAGTGGTTGTTTCTCGAACAAAACGAATTGCTCTTGCAAAATATTCTAATATTTTGTGCGTTATTAGAGAAAAGCTCTAAGATAGCAGTCTTCCAGTCTTTGTTGATAACACCTTCGATGGCAACACTATATTTTCTTAAAAAGAAATATAACTGACCTCGAGGCAGTTTGTGTTTCCATTTCCCGCCAACAGAGGGCGCTAAGCTACAACATAACCACAGTGTGGGGATGAGGAGAGACCACAGAAAAGACGCGACAGGTGCATGAGGAGGACAACGTGTTCTCCCAGCGACTAGGCCTATTAACATTTTAATGAAGTTTAATAACTTTTTATAAAAGCCATTCGACTTCTGTTTAATTTGTCCATATACTGCTGTTTTACTTCATAAAATTATAATTCATAATAATGTAATTTCCCGAAGGTATGGTTTACTTTCAATACATACCTTTATTAGCATTGTAGACCTATATTTTCCAGACTACGTCACTTTAATATTTTGCTGTTTGGTCAGAATTCCACATTACACCAGTAATAGTACAGTACAGTGTCTAGGTTGGACATTATGCAGGCAATCGGGCACTCTACACTCTGGAACTAATGGTTAGTTAGACGATGGAACAATTCTGAATAAACTTAAATAAAACATACAATTAAAACCTTATTAAATCAAACCTATTGTATCACTTCATAAAAGCCTTTCTTTAGATTATTTTGTTGAATTGATAGGACTAATGTCTGATATGTCTCCTTAAGGGAAGCATTGTGACGTAAACTATTTTGGACTATGCTTCAAAGTCTTGTTTGCGTGCCGTCCCTGTCAAAGCAAAGTGATTTTTGTTGTGAGTTGGAAAGAGCTGTGATCTCATTATGGTCACTAGATGTTTATCATGCAGACACTGATTGCAGGTGGCAGACCAGCGGAGAGGTGAATAGATGCTGTAAACAGGTGCTTCTCCCCAAGGGGCCTAGAGTAGGATTTAGTGGAGAGCCATACGTATGTTTCTACTGAAAACCTAATTACAATTCTCCACCTACTGAATTAGTCAGAGAAATTAAAGTATGAGGCTAAGAGCCCTGATTTATGAGGGTTTTTTGGAATTGTTTAATCGTCTTGAATGAATACATCTTCTAAAATGTAGTAATACAATTTATGTAGGCCTAGAAGATTATTAGAATTGAGGATAAACATAACTTTATGAGATTATGCAATCTCATAAAGACAGAAGAAAAAAAAACAGCCAGTATTAATGTGAAGTCAAATGTGTTCTACCAATAACAAAATAGAAAATGCTCGCAAACTTAAAAAAAAGGTTACATAATATCCATTCATGTATTCATCCTTGTGATAGTAGTAACATAGAAAAGTGGACCAAACCATTCTGGGCAGAGCTACATGCACCAGTGGCACCCTAGGGTGTGTCTCAGTCTGCATGGTCACTACACATGCCCTCCCTTCAGGTCATCCTGCATAGTGGACAGACTTGTTTGCTGCCACCTGTGATTGCATTTAGCTGCATGTGGGTTTGTTTTGTGTGTTTGTGTGTGGTGTGTGTGTGTGTGTGTGTGTGTGTGTGTGTGTGTGTGTGCGTGAGCCTATATATAAAGGTAAGATTAGTCGGATAAGTGACTCGACTGATGGACAGATAAACAGTTGGAACAATCTGGTCATCTCACCTGAATAACTTCTAACTGGAAAAATATAGAAAGCTTTTCTATATCGGCAGTAAGAAAAACGCAAGAGGGTGGACTGTGGTAGAAGTGTCTCATTATTTCCAACCCACAGCGGCTAGTCTCGTGTACCTTGCACTGTGACACCTGTGGCCTCAAATCCAAGCGTCAAATCACAGCATCAGAATGAATATCGGAATGAGTACCTCACTAGCAACTTTCTACACTGTAGGCCTAAACCGCCACAATCTGCAAAACTACGTTCTTTGTCGCCACTCTCCTTACGATGCGCCGCCATCTTGCCCGTTAGGCTAGGACTTTTATTTTTCTTGCGTGGGTGCTATAGCCACCCTCCTCACTGGAATGTTTGAACGTTGGTAGCAAGTGTCACAGTGTATACTTAATATCTGGCAGGCCGGTTTTAGAAAGCAAACAAGCCAGTATCCGTCAGCCGAGAAGAATGCAGGTACGTTAGACGTGCACGGGGAGCGTATTCATTACACCAAGGTACCATGTAACAGGAAGTCAACATGCTCTTGTCTCAGAGGGAAATAAAAACTCTGTGCAGAGTTATCTTAACATGATATGTGGTAGGGCAGGCCTTTCCTAAGTCCTTGGCCTGTCCAGACTTGTCTCTAGTGAACACTCATGATGGCTTTTGTCAATGTGTGACAATGACAATATTATAAAGAATGTTTTAGTATTTTTCCAGATGCATATTTGTGCTTTGAGTATGTCACTGACTAATGTGATTTCTATTGTGAATTTGTGATCTCATTCATTTTTATTTGCACCCATAGTGGCATTCGGTTATTCAGTAGGCCTACTAAATGAAAAAAAGAAGACATTTGAGGACAGTATATCGGCATTCTTTTGTGTTACATATGATTCACTGAGAGGACAACAGTTTTCTAAACTGTTTCCTCATTAACTTGATTAATACTCATACACGGAGTCACCCCTGCACCTGCCAGAGCCCAATTAATGGCAAACACTGACACTCCAATTATAACGCTATTATTATTATACGCTTAAGACCTTTTAAATGTATCGCTTCTGTCTAATGAGGTAAGCAATGTGGTCATACCTGACTAGTAAATATGAAGAGTTGAGTTAATCTCCATAATTAGGGATTGTTTTTGGTGAATAGGCAATGACGTTTTTGTTTTAGATAAGCCTAAGACTCCAATGGAAGAGATATAGAGCTATAGGGATTGTATATTGTATATCCAACAGATTTTGCATATAGGTCTGAACGTTTGGATGTGTTCCTGATCCTGTTGTAGGTTCTTCACACCATAGCAGCGCATTATGGATTCTCAACAACAGATAACAGCCAACAGGAATCCATTTCAATAAATACATTTCAACTCCAACCTCTTAAAATAAAATGTTTCTAAATTTCACATTTTTAATCTCGTCTCCAATCGATAGACCATCTCAATTGTAAATCACAGCAGACCATGGGTTGTTTTTCATGATATGCTGCCAACATCAATAAGACATTGTTATGAGAACCCTTATATCAACATATTTCCTTGTCTCTCCACGAGTAATGAGAGCAGTACAGTAACACAACTGTCTCAACTATTGACCCCGGCACGCTGTATACATTACACTCCAACTGTCACCATGATATGTAGGGAAATATACGTTTTGATTTGTCTTTATTGGTATGGCATACGCTTTGTCTTTTTATGTGCTATAATTCTCTACTTTGCACACCTTATAGAGGGAATAGGATGTGTGTGTTATATGACTACATTTACTCTGTGTAAGGTAATTATATGCTAACGTGAGTGGGTGTTCCCTGTTTGTAACGTTCTGCAGGTGTCTGTAGCGACGGCTGGTTGTTGGTGTGTGCGCGTATGAGTGGTTGTGTGTGTGTGTGTCTCTGTGTCTCTGTGTCTCTGTGTGCGTGTGTGTCTGCGTGTACTTGCATGTGTGTATGTGTGTGTCCACACGTGTGCATGTGTGTGAGATAGATAATGTGTGTGTGTGTGTGTGTGTGTGTGAGAGAGAATGTGTACATTTGTGTGTATGTGTGCATCTGTGCAAGTGTGTACACTTGTGCGTGTGTGTACACTTGTGCACGTGTGTGTGTGTGTGTGTGTGTGTGTATGTGTGCGCACATATCATATGAATTGTGCCTTTTATGAATGCAGCCTGCATGCTCTGTGTCTGTCTGGTGGGCGGTTCAGCATGACCTCAGTCACGGCTGAGTGAAGACAACTTCATCCTGTCTGTCTGTCTGTCTGTCTGTCTGTCAGCCTCAAGTGCAGCTTAGAGAGAGAGAGAGAGAGAGAGAGACAGAGAGAGAGACAGAGAGAGAGAGAGAGGTCATTTGAAACCTGAGGAGAGAGCAGAGCTGGGGGAACAAAGGCTGTTTAATTTTCCCTTTTTTCTTTTCTTTCTTCTTCCTCTCTTGTCTTTGGTTGTTCCTTCATATTTTCAGCACCCAGTAATCACGCCACGTTGTTAGCTTT
>OMNO01014832.1:5251-23154 GCA_900303215.1 Trachyrincus scabrus | reverse complement strand
TGCCGGGGTGGTGCTGTTAGGCCTTGGTTGGAGGGAGAGGATAAGCTTTTATCTGGGCCGTCTCAGCTGACAAGCTACAGATTCAACTTGTCAGTGAAGGCTCCCGGAGCGGAACCACTTACCTCAGCAAACTACACACAACATAATGACAACAGCGCTAGTGGACACAGTGCTAGTTAGCCAGCGCTGTGCTTGCTCACTTACCTGCAATGTAGCTTCCTCAGCTCTGCGTTTCGTTGTCGCTATCGTCGTCGTTGTTGTTGTTGTTGTTGTTGTTGTTGAGTCTGCTGTGTGAAGTCCTGGAGCCGAAGCCGATTCTGCGTAGCGGCACGCGTTTCCTGTTGTTTTGTTTTATTTCCATAAGTTTGTTGTTTTATTACCGTAACGAATACGGGGAATACAGGACGAGGGTTCACCGTGACACCCCACACTCGCTGGGTATACGAAACTGTTATTTTCCTTATGTTTTCTTAGACTATACGGAGCATTTTCAAGAAAATATGAAGGAACGGAGCACAGAGTCCCATGTGATCATAGGGCCGTCACGGGGGACATGTGATCATAGGGGTGTCACGGGGGACTTGGTTCATGTAAACATTCTCAACTGCACATGCACAATGAGCGCTGCCTCTGGTGGTCCGTAAAAATGAAATGGAACAATTTAACATTTTGGGTTGTGGTTACATTTAGCCCAGAAGATAGAGAAAGTGGGGGGTTGCTGGTTCGATACCCAAACCCTAACTGCTGTGTGTGTGTGTGTGTGTGTGTGTGTGTCACTAGAAAAGCACATATACGGCAAAAAGTCATTTGCCGTATATGACAGGGACGTGTCATCCAAGGATGTTGTTTTTGTCTCCCATTCCACAGCTTAAAGTCTGAAATATACACAAACACACATCCCGTCTTAGGACTGTGTGTGTGAAACCAATCAAACGTGGCTTGTATGGAATCTGCTGGTTAATCCCCGTCTGTGAACACTGAATACTGAACACACAACCTTTGTGAATACAAATCAGACAACCTTTCTGAATTCTGAACACAAATGCTTTCTGAGTAGTGAACACTAGCCATTATGAAAACCGAACACACAACCTTTCTGAATAGTGAACACTACCCATTATGAAAGCCGAACACACAACCTTTCTGAATAGTGAACAGAACCTTGAGCACATAGCCTTCTGCTCTCTGTTCTATTCAGGGCCATGAAAGACACATACAGGAAAAGAAAAATCATGATCTGTTTCAATAAGTAATTTATTGATTTCAGTCATTCATGGCGTCTATGAAATACTTGCATGGTGTAATGAAGTTAGTCTCACAGGGATCCGCAGGCTCCCTGAACCTCCCTTCAGGAGTGGGAGGAAGAACTCCCTATAGCACCCAGTGGGAGGAGGAAGAAGGCTAGGGCCCTCCCACCCGTCTGGCACCAGTTGCTATGGGTGCAATAAGAGCCAATTGGACATAAAATAGTAGGAAAATAACAATGGGAAAAAAATGAAGGACATGGCAAAAAAGAAATGAAAGCGAGGATGTAAAATGTAATAGTAGATTAGAGGAGAGAGAATGAGTTTCCACACAGGGCTTTACATCAACGACTCCTGTCTTCACACCCACACAAGGCCTGTGTGTCCACACATGGCGCTTTGCACACACACACACACACGCACACACACACACACGCACACACACACACACGCACACACACAGCGCACGTTTTTTTTACTTTACAACATGCACACAAGTACACACACTGGATCAAAACTCTGAATATGTACAGATATGAAACACATTTACATGCACGTATGCACACAAACACACACACACACACACACACACACACATGCAGAGTCAGAGAGCAGAGTGGTTAGCAGTGTGGCTGGCACCCTCACATCGCATAGTCTGGTGTTAATCACACCTAGATCCATTAACACCCCAGCACGCAATACCCTGACACACACACACACACACACACACACACACACACATTAATTCATTCTTACATACATACACATACAGATACACACACATTGTCACACATCAATAAACATAAACACACAGACCAACAGCTACATTAACAGTAAATGTAATGGCTGGATTTAGGAATAACATCATTAAAATATGACTGAACAGGTCGGCCTGGAACTAAAGCCCTGGGCTACACCGTGTGTAACAACAGCTGGCGACGTGGTTGGACATGTAACACTTTCACCCGTTCCCTGCGTCTCTGTTCAAAACCATCTGTACCACCCACCCCTCTTTTCCTCCCTCTCTCCCTCTCTCGTCCTCTCCTGTGTTACCTTTTCTCATTTGATTTTTTCTTCATGTCTTCTTACTGTAGCACCTCCGACATTCACGTTTAGAATAGTGACCTGCTGTAAGAAGCCATCGTTTCATTCCTCCCCAAAGCTGAGAGAGAAACCGATAAATAGTTGAATGGCGAGAGAAGACCTCGCGTCCCTTCACTTCTCACCACGGATTTGACTCAGAGGAGAGCACACTTTCACAGCTGGACAATGCGGCCCGCAGGGGGCTTTCATACACGTTTACAGTAAGCGTGTAAAAGGTTGAGATTAAGTGAGTGCCACTGTGTCAGTGTTTGAGGCTTCGACTTTATAATAATATCACTTATACATATTGTGTGTAGGCCTGTGTGTGTGTGTGTGTGTGTGTGTGTGTGTGTGTGTGTGTGTGTGTGTGTGTGTGTGCACGCGCACGCGTGCACAACACTTTCGGAGGATAAACGGTTATTATGGTATTGTAAAGGTTTAACAGGCACCTACAGCCCTGGGCCTCTCTCTCACCCTCCTCTCCCCCTTGCCTCTCACCGTCATCTCCCCCTCCCTAACACCCCCATTTAGTTTCTTCTCTGTGCTCAGTCGCCTCAGCTGACTTGGCTTTGTGGAGCACTGTGGAATGTAAAACTCTGGGGGCTTCACCTTCAGATGTAACACGACACGTCCAGTCTTTACTCAACCACCTCTAAGAGTCGAAACAACATAGGGACACAAATATGGATACTGTGAGGATTTTTTCGAAACTTTTTTCTTAAAATACCTGGATGTGAAGTATAGATTTGCTGTTTTTCCCTTTTTTTTGTTTAGAGTGGATTATTGTTTTTGATCGATCCTGACAATAACTGGAATGCTACGATCGGAAGAAGCAAGGCCGTGAGATTTCTACAGAAATGAAACGATTCCAGGATCAACTGCGGCGACCTTCAGCTGATGGACTGACGCCTGTCATCATGTTGATGTTATTGGTTCTGGGTTCTTTGTAACCCGAGGCTCTGTGAAGAGGAACCAATGTTAAACTAGGATGTCTGACCTCACCCAAGTAGCGGTGTACTCGGACTCGAGTGACATCTACAAGGTGCGTGAGTACGATTGCAGTGGATGTCCTGGTACACAGGGTGCTTAACTGGCTTGACTGAGACTTAGAATTAAGCTCCATAGTCTTCCAGGAATGCAAGATGGCTCAACACATTTCTCCAGAATAAATCATGTAGAATATTCAGGAGGCCCACTCATTTTAGACATTGGTGAATCCTACCATTGTATGTGTATGAATTATATTGTTTGTATTTATTTTATGTATTTGTGTTTGTTTGTGAATTTATCTCATATTGATGCTTTTTTTGTGAATGTAAACGGGACTCTCTTGTAAAATAGTTAAAATAGAAAAGGATTGTCTTGTGTTAATATGTCCGTTCACCTTTAGAATGTGTTCTGCAACCCTACGTTTGAGCTGGAGGGAGAGCAGGAGAGCAAGGTGGAGGGATTTAGGATCACCTCCTCTACCCCTGAACCAATCAAACCACCAGCATCCAGTGAGTCCGCCGAGCAAACCTCAAGACTCATTTTGAATGTGTTTTGCTTGCTATGAGGGTAAAGAAACACGTGTATTTATATACGTTTTGTTGGCCAGGCCAGGGCATGTTTGGAGCCTGTGCGATGCATTTGAGGGGGCCGGGCTGCAGCTGGGGGGCTGTGGTGGTCTCTGCGGCGGTGGTGTTCCTGGTGACGGCCCTGGGCCTGGCACTGGTTCTCATTCTCACCCGTGAGTTCACTGCAATGCTAGTCTGGCTTGTATCACTAGCTGACCTTATCAATCGTTTCCTAAATCTGTATTTGCTGAAATATCAGCTAGTTAGTCGTCATATTTTATCCGCCTATTTGACATTCTTCATTTGTACTACACGACATCTAAAAAACATTAGAAATCCCCTTGTTCTCTCTCTCTCTCCTAGAGATAAACAGGCAGCCTGTGGAGGGAGAGCAGCAGTTGGACCTGCTGAGTGGAGTTGAAGTGTCCCACACCCTGCCCAACCTGCCTGGCAACAGTAGTAATAGCGACGGCACCACAACGGCCACCCCGCCCCTTGCCACACGCCCCGCGTCCCAAACACGTAAGGGTTACACCCAGGTGCTGATAGTACCCAGCGGAACAGAGACTGTAGGAGAATATGCTATACAGTCACCCAGAATTGGCTGATAATTTCAGTATTCTTGCTTATGTTTGTGTGCTTTATCTGCTTTATCTTTTATCCAAAAATGAAACCGACCGCGTAAGCACCACGTGAACACCATGCGACTTCCTCAGCCTTTCTCCTTACTGCCGTTCTCTGTTCCGCTTTCAGGATGCGGGGGAGTGCTGTCCGACACCGAAGGGAGTTTCAGTTCCCCCAACCACCCGGGCTCCTACCCACCCAACTCTCTGTGCGTGTGGGTGATCCGGGTCCAGCCCCCACAATTGGTGCAGGTCCACGTCTCCTCCCTGACCGTGGAGGGGCCCTCCCCCTGTCTCTTTGACTGGCTGGAAGTGCAGGAGCGGAGGGACCAGGGCTCTGTGGTCACCAGGTGGGTGGATAGATCCTGGAGAGCTGCATACTCTTAACTAACCACAACCAACACTTCAACCTAGACAGACAAAGGCACTTCTGATATGCATGTCAAGAGATGCCCCTCTTGACAACCTATTTCATACAGTCCATAGACTGTATAAAATAGATTGCAGGTGTGATTTTTGCCACATTATGGTAAACCTCCATGTCCTCTTTAGCAGAGGAGTAAAGGATGCCTCTTTTATTTCTGCAATATTGTCATTCAAAAATGTGAGGAGTTCTTTCACTGATAAATAAGGCAGCTTTGACGCTCCCATACACATCAGTGTTTATTAGACAAGGTGATCTTTTGCTAAACGCATTTCATGCTCCATTTTTTCACCTGTGAGATGTTCTGCAAGACTTAGAGGGTGGCCCATTCTAACTTGATGGCTCATTTTATATAACATTTAAAGATACAATGGGCATGCGACTAAAATTAACATGAGGGGTATGGGGGGAGATTTGTCTCAATATTATTTGTGTGAACAGAATGACAATAAGTGTGTACATTTTCAGTTTGTGTACATTTGTAATCTGTGAATATATTGACAATCCGTGTGTACATTTGTTCATTTGTAAATATAAAGCCATTTCACAAACACAAAAAACTCAAATACCTGAAAAGCATTGAAAAGCATTTGTGGATCTCAATTCTACACGTCCGGATTGCATTTTACACACATAGTTTTGAGACAAACTTTCTGTCAGGGTAAATCAACGCATTTTAATTTCCTTTCTAGTCTTAAAAAAACAAATATGTATACATTATGGTCGTGTTAACAATGTTATTATTTAACTAACCTTACCATCATTTTGACTGGATATTTAATATATAAACTGCAGATGGACAAGCAGCATTAAAGGGCATTTTTGGGGGGGCATTTTGGATATTTTCCAGTGCAGTTTTATTGTATCAGTAAGAACTAAAGTACATATTACAATACATTTTACAAAGCACAGCATGGTTCACCCCCAGTACACATATAAACATATAGACATTAAAACATTCAGGTATATATACACACACACACACACACCTATACAACGGTAAACAAGAGAACAAAACGGCGGTTAGTGCATGGACAGACAGTGGTGGGTCCCCTTGACGTACTTAGGGTTCTGACGGCAGTGGGGGAGGAGAGCCTAGTGATCTGGGTCGTCTTCCCGAGGGGCGGGAAGAGGCGCTGGGCTGGACGGGTGGGGTCTGCAGGTGTGCGTGCAGCATTAAGAAAACTCACTTGGACTTCAAGTTTCAAAGTTGCTTATGCATGGGCGGAATCCGCTTTGTTCGCGTTCATTTGTGTGCTCAAAGTGTGACTTTGAGACCTGTTTCGCGGTGCAATTTAAGTCAAATGGGGGAGAGAAAAAAAACACTGATTTGGATTATCATTATTTGAATCTACGGAGCAACTATTGAAGATATCTCGCCAATATTTGGAGTTACATCACGGCAAGGTAACCACACAACCCAAACCTCTGCCAAACTTTAATTATGCTTTAACAACTACTTGCATAAGCACGTAATCAATAACACGAAAGAAATGCCTTTTAGAACATGAACGAAATCGAAGGCACACATCAGGGCGAACACATTATGTGTCGATTTGTTTTAAACATACCCAACTTACCATGTTCTCTTCATCAACTCCAATAATGAGGCGAGTGTGATATCTATGTTCCCAAGGACATAATAATATAACATAATAATACCATGGTTTGAGGTGCTTGATTGTGACCGAGCTATGAATCTAAGGTCACGTGTAAACATCACATAGGTCATAAGGTCACATCACATCATACTTTAAACGAACAATTTAAAAAGTAGAGTATGCGCCTACATTTAATGAAGAAATGATTTCCAATCTGAAAATAATTACATTACATTTTCACTTTTACAGTAACGGATCATATAGCCTAATAACGGCGATTTAAAAGTGATGAGTATGCATTCACTTTTCTATCGGAATGGTTTTAATTCATAGTAGCCTGTAAAGGTGTGTGTGTGTGTGTGTGTGTGTGTGTGTGTGTGTGTGTGTGAGAGAGAGAGAGAGAGAGAGAGAGAGTGAGAGTGTGAGAGTGTGTGAGTGTCAAAGCCTTCTTTGTAAATATGTCTGACCCTCAGAACCTCAGACTCACATAGTCGGCAAACTGCAATGAATGTAGGGGGCAAGGTGGGTCGATCATTAGCAATACAACTCTATCAAACTGTATAAAGACAGACGTAAGGTATTTCTTACAGTTAACAACCGATAGGGGGTAGTAGAGGCTTGTCGCACTCAGACGAGCCGCTGCCCGTCTTGTCTGGGATGTCCCATTGGACTCATAGACAGCACAAAATAGCTTGGACCAAATACATCTTTTTACCACGTATGTTTCTTACAATGTTAAACCAATGAAATGTTAAATATTTGAAAAAAAAGTTAATTGTTTAGCATACATGTTTATTTTATAGTCAGCATCTCTACATGTTAGTTAATGCCAGATGTATCGATATAAAGACGAGGTATTTGTTGTTACATTTAAGAATCTATAGGGGGCAGTAGAGGACATGGACATGGGTAGGTGTCTGGTGAATACGGAGCCCTTTAAGGGACCTAGAGAGAGAAAAAAAAGTCAAGCGAAGAAGGAAAAAAAAATATATATATATATATATTTTTATATTAAAAAATATATATTTATTTATTTATTTTTTCACTTTTAGAGGATGTACATTGACGGGCGCAGTTGCCCCAAAGGGTTAGCCCCAAAGGGTTACAATGCAGACACTTTGCGGCTGCGTTCTCCCTCAATACTGGACCAATTAAAAAACTGTTGTCCACATTAGTCAGTTAGACCCAAAATGATGGGAAAATGGGGTCCAGGTTGATAATCCCGAAGTTATCCTTTAACGTTGAACGTCAGGATTGTTTTTGTCGCTAAGGTTTTGTGATATCTTGCAAAAACGTAAGTAAGCGTATAAAACCTGAGTAAGGAAACATACTAAACCTACGTTTAGTTTTTTACTTCACTTTACTTTTCTCTCTCTCTCCAGGTCCCTTAAGGGGCTCCGTAGGTGAAAGATCTGTGTTCCCATGTTATTCACATTTCTATGGTATCTTATTTTTGTTGTGAAACGTTTCCTTCTCTCCTCTTCCTCTGCTCTCCTCTCCTGCTGTAGGCTCTGTGGCAACGTGGCTCCCCCAACATTCAACACCAACAGCAGCTCAGTCTGGGTGACCTTCCACTCGGACAGCAGCATAGCAGGCAGCGGCTTCACTGCACAGTACAGAGCCATACTCCCTGAACACAGTATGTGTGTCTGTGTGTGTGTGTATGTATGTGTGTGTGTGTGTGTGTGTGTGTGCGCACATTTACATTTAGTTTTGCAAGTTTTAGAATTTGTCCAAAATGTTCTCAAATGGAAACATAAACTATTTGTGCGTGTGTGTGTGTGTGTGTGTGTGTGTGTGTGTGTCCACATCTTTCTCAGAGAGCTGCTCCAGAGAGGAGTTCATGTGTGATGGTGGCCGCTGTCTGCTACCAGTGTCTGTGTGTGACGGACAGCCCGACTGCCGTGACCAAACGGATGAGGCCAACTGCAGCCATAAGCACAAGGGTGAGAGCAGTCGTAGGTCTGAAACTCAAGAATGTATTTTGGTTATACATGGTGTATAAAGCTGTTTGTCATGTTGCCGGTGGGAAGTTTATTTGCACAGCAAGTAATTGCATTATCGAGAAATGTTAATTAGGATGTTCTTAAAAACCTTTCTGTCCCACAATTTGCTTTGATTTTTGCATTCAAGCAGTTAGCGACATCCGTCGGTGACCGAACTGGTATGAAATCTCTTGATTCGATTGGATCTGTAATCTATGTTGAGCGGTACTCAAGAGGCGTGTCCTCTGTGGTTTGAACAGAGTGTGGGGGACAGAAGACGGACCCTCATGGATCCATCGCCAGTCCAAACCACCCCAGGCTTTACCCCCACCAACAGGTATCTTCACCTGCTTTCTCAGCCTGGGTCAAGGCGTCTCAAACTCCATGGCCTAACTAGCTGTTATAGCTGTGCCACCATGGCTCGTGCTCCACCGCTAACACACACATGCACACTTTCTCTCTCTGTCTCTTCGTCAGTTGTGCACGTGGCGTATATCTGCGGAGGAGGGTTATGTGATCAGGCTGAGCTTCAGGAATTTCAGCCTGGAGACCCAGGATGTCTGCGAGTTTGATTACGTAGAGGTCCACGACAGTGCAGACACTGGAGCGGGTCGGGTCCTGGGCAGGTGTGTGTGTGTGTGTGTGTGGTGTGTGATTGTTTTGGTCCTCTCTCAGCCACCACATTCCCAGGGCCCTGGTTTATATAACAATGTCTTGTTTTTCGTCCATGTGTCAAAGGAATAAATGGAGTTAATCTCCTTATCCATCGGCGCTAGTCTTACATAACTGGGATTTAGTTTCTACGTGTCCTTTTGGTCCGTTTTCTCAAGCTCCTTTGTTGGTTTGTTTGGATTCGCCTCACCTCACCTCAGGTTCTGTGGAACCAGCCTCCCCCCAGACCTGACTTCGTACGGGCCCCAGCTGACCGTGGTGTTCGTGGCAGACGAAGGGGTGGCCGACAGCGGCTTTAACGCGACATACCAGGCCGTGTCCCTGGCAGACAGTCAGTCAGTCCTCATTGGGACCCTTGTATCTGTTCATCCCCCCCCCCCTTTTTTTGTCTTGCTTAGTCTTTCCTTCTTTCAGTTCTTCTCCAGGTCGTCCCGCCATTTTGTGCATGCATTTTCCAACCCTCCCTACCATTAATTTGGTATTTTTTTTCTTCCTCCCTCGTCATGTTTTTCATGTATTGTTATTCATTTATTTCTTAGCGACATGTGGCCCCCGGCAGTTTGCCTGCAGCTCCGGGGAGTGTCTGCACCAGGAGTGGCTGTGTGACGGGTGGAACGACTGCCCTGACGGAGCCGACGAGCAGGGCTGTGGCAACGCCACGTTCCCCTCCTTCAGTGAGTCACTGTCATCATCCACCACTCATCTCAGCACACAGCAGGCAATGAAGTTTGAACTGTGTGTGTGTGTGTGTGTGTGTGTGTGTTACAACCTGGCTCTGGGTTGTAACAAAATGATGTAACAGCCATCTAGTATTTATTTGTAAATCAAAGATACACATGAGATGTGTCAGTTAATGTGTCAGGGTCTATGAATGGATGAGAATGAAGTGTGGGGTGTTGTGTGTGTGTGTGTGTGTGTGTGTGTGTATGAAACAGGAACAAACCAAATCAACACTAATAACGGAATGTGAGAGACTAAATGGACACAGCTGACACAGTTGCATGCTCACCAACCGAGCCAAGTAAAACCTAACCTAATACCTAAACTCAACCATCTCTAACCTAATAGCTAAACTCAACCATCTCTAACCTACTCATAATTAGTGTTAAGAGCAACACCTCTGTGGAAAGGGTCTGTTACGTGGCAGGGAGACGGCTGGTCAGCATCAGGTGCATATAGTTGAGGTAACGACCCCACTCAAGCATGCCTGCAACAGAAACACAACAAGCAAACACGGCAGGAAGGGGTAAATGGACTGCGTTTATATAGCAGGGACACCTCAACACACGGGGATCGAACCAACAACCTCCCGGTTGCCTGACAACCCGCTCTAACTCCAAAGCCACTGGAGAGGGGTGTGTGCGTGTGCACGTCCCATAACTACAATAATGCAAGTATCGATTTCAATCACATCTCCACAAGAGTGCAAATTCTGAATCATGATTGGTTCACCTGCCCTACCAGCGTCGTCGTGTGAGCTCATCGAGGTGGAGATGTGCCAGGGCCTCAGCTACAACCTCACCTCCTTCCCCAACATCTGGCTGTCCATCTCTGATCAGTGGCAGGCTGCCATGCTGCTACGACAGTACCGGGTGAGGCACATGTACCCCTACCCATACTACCACAGCAAGAATTGCAATCCACCCCCCACCTTGCACATGGTAGTTGTTTTGAGGTTTGAAGGTTGAATCTGAAAGTGTTGCCTCTCTTTCCTTTCTCGTTCGCCTCGATGCGAAACATCCACCCCCAAAAGGTGCTGATGGAGCTGGCGTGCTTTGAGCCCCTGCGGCGGCTGGTGTGTGGCATGTTCCTGCCCCAGTGCACCCCCAAGGGCGGCGTGCTCCAGCCCTGCCGCTCCATCTGCTCGGCGGCCGAACAGCAGTGTGGTCCTGCCCTGGATGTCTTCTCCTTCAGCTGGCCCTTCAACTGTCACCTGCTGCCAGACTCCCAGGACCCCATGGAGTGTTCAATGCCCTAACACCGCCCGACACCCAGGACCCCACGGAGTGTTCAATGCCCTAACACCGCCCGACACCCAGGACCCCACGGAGTGTTCAATGCCCTAACACCGCCCGACACCCAGGACCCCACGGAGTGTTCAATGCCCTAACACCACCCGACCCAGGGAGTCTTCAGTGCCAAGAAAATAAGCAATAAAACAACAAAGTGTCATCAAAGACTTCTCCTGGGACCACGTTCATTTTCTCCAGCTGTAGGAGATCCTGGACACTTGTACATGGTGTGACTGTGCAATCAACACTGTGTTTCTGAGGACCTGGATATTGTTAAAAAAGAGCCAAACAAACCATGTTTTTCTCACTGGACTGAAGGTATGCAAGGTTAATATAAATTTATTTGCCAGAAGCCATCCGATAGCTCTTTATCAAATGTCTGTTTATTTTTAGTAGTACAGCTTTTAAGTTTTGTTTAATCTTTGATTTGTTGTGATTCCGGCTTAATGAGAAAGTTATCTGAAATGATAAAGGATTTTTGTGCCCACTTTTTTATGTTTAGCTGTTAAGAATTGAAAGTTGATTACTGGTACTTATTAATACAGACAACTGCTTTTTCCACATACATTGTATTGCTTTATTCAATCAACAGTGTGCTTAACATTTCAGTGATTAACTGTCAAGTCCAGTTTACATTTAATTCTTCTGCAAGGAAGTGAATATTAAACGGTCAGTTGAATTGCATTGGAATGGCCTTTCAATAGGATCCTGCCTACAACAATAACTTGGAGGAGCTGTTCAATGTGCCAGCCATGTCTCACTGGCACTGCAGAAGCAGTCTCTCTTTGAGTAGTTCATCAGGTTTTCAGTAGAAGATACACAACAAGCAATGGCTGAAAACAGTCTAATCTTTTGAAATTCATGAATGCCATGAGTAAATGGTTATTTGATCTTAAAGGAAAATAAATAGCTCTTTATGTCCAATTGTGCATATTTCTGAAAATGATGTCCCTGAGTGTACTGAAATGTGTTTATTTTTAAATATAAAGAATATATAGAACAAATACACATATGCAGGGGATTTTCTTCTAAGTTTTTCACAATTTTCATGTTCAGCCGAGTCCTCCAATTTGTCAATGCAAATAATTTTGCTCCATACATGTATTGTTTTACTATGTCCTCAAACCAGGAGGCCAACCTCTTCATACTGCTCTGAGGACCGTTGCCCCAAATTAACTGACCAATTAAAAACCACTGCAGTCAAATCAACAACTGCCGTGAAACTCATTAAATAAATGCCACTTTGATTTCACATCTGTCAAACTGCTACGACATGATTAAAATGTGTGCACATTGTGAAGATGCGAGTCAGGTTGCTATGGCGACACGATGAGCGTGAGGGTATGGTCGAGAGCGACGGCGGTCAGGCCCCACACGCGGTGCTTCCCATTGCGGAACACAGGCAGCGTGTAGTTGTACTTGTCGCCGGTGCGGAAGTGTGTGTATCTGCGGTTCGAGGGGTTGCACACGTGTGAGAGGGACAAGGTGAAGATTTCCTCAACCTGCGGGTCAAAAAGGGTACAAAGAAAGGAAAAAAAATTACACATTTTGACATTGTGGAGATCTGCTCATGAGATTATATTTAAACAGTCGTTTGAATGACAACAGGAACCAAATGAGTTTACCTCTTCTGGGTTCGGTTTAAAGGACAGGTCTTCAATGGGGCCGAGGTTAGCCAGCACAGGAGCAACCATCATGCCCGACTTTAGAAAGGAAAACCATAGAGACACAACCAGATCATGAGTGATTAGAAGCTTGGCTTTCAAACAAGCAGACTTGCTGTTAAAGCTCATGACGATATTTATATATAATGTGTGTATCGATTAAAAGTCTCCTATTTTACCATCAATGTTAACCACTCCAACCATTAAAACATCTATTCCTTTGTGATATCCTCTCAGATGCATTAAAGACGGACCACTGGGTAGCCTTATTTGCTTACCGTTTCCCTGAGTGGCTTCAGAATGCCCCACACCTTCTCTGTTGCCACAGTAACGCCAAGCTCCTCCCGGGCCTCTCTCAGTGCTGTGTCCACCACATCTTTGTCTGATGGATCGTTCTTGCCACCCGCAAAGCTACACAACCAACGGACATGACAGGGTGGTCATGTTTGGAGCAAATCTACTTAAATATACACAGTGAACAAACGTCACATGGATTACTATTCAACACAGGGTAAATTTATAGATGGTATGGAAGAAAAACATCTCTATTATATTTTATATATATATATATAGTTAAAGAATTGCACAGTGGTCCATTGCATTGTACAAAATGGCGTTTTTAAAGGTATAGCCTAATAATACAACTTTCGAATCTCGTACTGTGATCCTCTTTTCATTATAATTATTTATCAAAACACACTGTCCAAGAAACATAACTTTACAGGCAAGGCACCCACCTGACATCTCCCTTGTTTCTTTTCAGCTTGCTGGAGCGCAAAGTGAAGAGGAAGGCCGGCTCGCCTTGCACGGAGCACAGGGACACCAAGATGGACGCCCACCTCCCCTGGCTCTTTCCATGGGCCTGAGCCGCCCCCCGCCCTGCCTCGTAGAGTTTTAGGTTGCGGCCCAGGCTGCATCGGCACCTCTGCTCGTTCTCCAGGGACAGGCAGTCCCTCAGGGCGGTGGCCTGGCGTGGGGCGGCCTGGTGGAGGGCTCTGCTCTGGTTCCACAGGGCGGGGTGACAGAGAGTCAAAACGGCTGGTCTATATGCTGCGGAGCCTATAACTTGAGGCAGAAATACGCCACGCTGATTATGACCAGGGCTTATACAGACTGGTGGTTGGCTGATGTTCCGCAGCCTGTTCTGTGGTTGAAGACATTTCATGTTGTTTGAACTGTCACAACGTGTACTCAGGCCTTTGGATGTTTGTGTTAAATACTTTAATATGCTGCACTGCCGAGGCTCAAGTCTTACTTTAGGCTGTGTGGGAGGAGGAAGCTGGGGATGGATGGACAGAGCAGCTCTGATTATGAGGTTTTGGTGTGTAGCAGCTTTCAGGAGATAATGTCCACAGCCCAAGCTTGATGGTGCAGGAGCTGAAACAGAGGATAGTGTCTCCTTGGAGAATGACAACTCTCCTTCCTTCACTCTTCCTCTTCTTTTCTGTGAGGAGGTGAGAGTCTTCCAGCCTGTAGAAGTACACCACCTCCTACAGATGCTCTCAGGCGAAGCCATGGGAGAAGCACTGTAGAAGGGGTCTCTCACGCCAACCAGCAAGAACCTTACAGAGCAGGACAAGATCTGAGAACCGTTGAACATTCTGAAACAACATTAACAAAACATATCGAGTATTAACACAAGGTACCATAACACTAACTTGACAATGTAAGCCAATAGTTTTTCGACATAAACAAAATAACTGTTTTGAATCAGATCGACTTTTCGGTATAAAACTTTTTTCTTTAATCTAATCTTAAATTCGAATCTTTTGTATGGGGTCCATACAATTAAGTAATATTCTATTTTACAGTATTTCCTTTAAAAAGCCTACCTTTTGAATCAATCGGGTGTTTTGGCGTACAGTGTGTGTGTGTGTGTGTGTGTGTGCGGGGTTTTGATGTTCTTATATAGTATACTTTGAACTGAATCATGGCATATTATATGACCTAGTTCAGACTAATTATGAACACGTCTATAAAGTAGGTGTGCACCAGGGCCCCCCGCCTGCAGGTGGGGGAACAGGTGTGTTGCCAGGTGAGTACAGTGAGCTCCACGTCCTAGTTTGACATCACAGCGTTACTAGTGTTTAAGCATAAGTAGTTTAACATTAGGTTCATGTCAACTTGGAAACGTATTTAAATAAGCACGACAATCCGAGCACATCAATAAAGCCAATGTAGTTCACATTTCAAAATAATGGCTCGCTAACTCAGTCAGTTAGCACGGTTAGCGTCATTTGCTGGCTACTTCCCGGATTAGACCAATGTATAAAAAGGCGTTTCTTTGTGAGATTGTCAACTTTGCTGCTGCTCTATAGCTCACGAAGGCTAACTAATGGGTTAGTTAAGATCTAACTTCAGCTGTCAAAACAGCCCGCTACCGAGCTATTGCACCTACACCGTGCACCACTATTACGAGACAAACACGCGTCATTCTTAAACCCGCAGTTACCTTACTATAGTTATATATCCCGAGTACTAAAGGATAGTTGACTTACTAAAATAATTATGTATATGTCATGCTCACCTTGAAAATGTGTTGAGCAAAACGTGGATCGTTGGCACACCGCTAAGAGAGGCTCGGCTAGCTGCTGCTGCTAGTGGCCAATATGGCGCAGCGTGTCACCCTCCGGTCACCACACATGACCGATCACTTCCTACGATGTTAACATGACCGATCACTTCCTACGATGTTAACATGACCGACTCTTGGAAAAAGCCCCGCATTGTTATTAACGGTGAAACACATTCATGAAAAACCAGTCCGGCTTCTTAAGATTCCATCACTTTTTCATTACTGATGATGATGATGATGATGATAGTTCCGTGATATAAAAAAATTAATAATAATAATAATAAAATGAAACGACCAGTATAGTAGGCCTACTATAGATTGTGTATCTTACTTTGATTTAATGTGTAGCAGTATATCACGCACTATTATGCAATGGTATGTTAATGATGACAGTTCACACACCATGACCTCACCAGTCTTGGGGAAATATTTAGGTAGGCCTAGCATGCGAGTGACATCACTCAAGGAAACTTCAGTTCCTCTTGTTTTTCCAGCCCCACCCTGATCTTACAATGTCCTTAGCCTCTTAAGGAGAAGGTGATGCATGTGAAGTGGTATTTCAGCTTAGCTCTCTCTCTCCCTCTCTCTCTTTCTGTGTTGCTCTACGTCTGGTGACTAGAATATTCTTATTGACATACAGGAAATCTTGTCTCACTCTGATAGCACTGAATTCACCATGGCCTCCGCCTGGGCTGAAGAGGAGACCTTTGTCTGCTCAGTCTGCCTGGATTCCATGAAGGACCCTGCCACCGTACCATGTGGCCACTCGTACTGCCTGCGTTGCATTCAAGATCACTGGGACCGGGAGAAGAGCAAAGGCCGCTACAGCTGCCCTCAGTGTAGAGAGGTCTTCAAACCGCGACCCTCGCTGGCAAGGAGCACCGTGCTGGTGGAGGCTATGGAGAAGCTCAGAGCCAGCTTCAATCGGGGCAGCTCCGCGTCCGACTCCCCTACGCCACCGTCAATGCCCATCTACTTGGAGGTCCTACCGGGTACAGGAGCTCCAAGGGAGGCCCAAAAGGGGAGCATCTACCCTCAGCTTCCCACGGTGGCCCCCAGACCCTGCCCTCAGCACCAACGGCCTCTGGACCTGTACTGCAGAGAGGACAAAGAATGCGTCTGTGAGGAGTGTTGTCGGCATGGACACGGGGGGCATTGTGTACTCACACCAGAGGAAGAGAGGAGAGAGAAGCAGGTACACACTAGAACAAGGCAAATGTTATGCTATTTGGCTTAGATGGCATTTGGTTGTATTTTTACTTGGTTCTTGGTGTATAGTATTGCAAGTGTCCTTAATAAAACAAACATTAATTGGTTACAGAGGCATTTCTGGTGAAGGTGAACTTGAAAGACTTGTTGAACAAGTGGCAAATGTAGCTTATATGTATATATTTGTACTTGTGTTCATTGTTTGTTTTGCCAAGGACTTTTTGTATTTTCTCTGTTTTTGAAGGTTTCTTTTTAATATTTAGTTAAATGAACTTTGGTGTGTGTGTGTTTTCTACAGAAGGAACTAGTTCAGATGCAGGCTGATGTAAAGATCAGAATACAGGAGACTGAGAAAGACCTGAAGGATATTTCACTGGCTGCACTGCAACATAAAGTAAGCCAATGTCATTTTTGTTTTGGTTTCTGTTCGACCACCGGTCAGCAACCACAAATATATCAAATCAAATATATACAATTCTTCATGACTTCCTTCTGGTTTCCCTTTATTTCACCTTTTATCTTTAACCCTTCTTGTTTGTCTCTCAAACGTCTGTTTGCAGACCTCTGTCCAGGCTCTGCAGAAAGAGAGTGCACATCTGATCTTGGAGCTGAGGAAGGGCTTGGAGCTGATGGGATCCCAGGTTGATGAGCTCCTCTTTGCCCACGAGGGCTCCCAGGGTAGCCGGGCTGAGTGCCACATCCACAGGCTGAAGCAGCAAGCGGCACAGCTTCACTGGAAAAGTCAGGAGATGGACAGACTGGCGGACATGCCGGACCACATCTGCTTCTTGAAGGTCTGGGAAGAGCATATCGGTGACCGATCAAGCAGCCCTACTCTGAGCCCACCGAAGTCTATAGAAATACCTTGCATCTCGTTATGATATCATTAATGTCTATTTCTCTATTCTGCCTTGTCTTGGGTTGACGTCATTGTGTACAGCTATGCAATGTGTGCACATATTATCTTCCAGAACTTTCATACCATGGAGCCCTTGGCCCAAACCGAGAGGGTAGAGTCAGGTCTGGCTCAGGAACATGACGTTGTAGCTGGAATTCACTCTACCATGTCAGAACTTCAGAACTTGGTACAGGACCTTTCCAAAGACAGCCTTGCTAAGATCTTCAGACTGGGTCAGTACCACAGTTCTGCTTTTTGTTTTTCTTTGTTCTGGGAAGTGTGTGTGTGTGTGTGTGTGTGTGTGTGTGTGTGTGTGTGTGTGTGTGTGTGTGTGTGTGTGTGTGTGTTGAGTTGCAT